>JARBWK010004264.1:0-10698 GCA_030556195.1 Anolis apletophallus
ACAGTGTAGGGTACCCCATGAAAGAGAGCAACACCAGGTGAATTATTGGAAAGTTCCCAATGGGATTGTTGTTTTTAAAACCAACCCTACAGATTGTTTACTCAAAGGCAAGGGCATTTGCAGACCTGCTCCTTCCTGCATTATCTTTAAAGTTGTTTGAAACTTTTTAAACTTTGAAAATGTGTCTTATAACCCTATGTTTTCATTACATGTATTGATCAGCGTGTTTTGAGATTAATTTTTGAAAATTGCATTTCATCTAGAACATTTTGTGTCATGGCCATAGTTTATATTTGATACTGTTTAATGGGTATTTTAATTGGTTTTAACTATGTGTTTAAATAGTTTGTTTTTAATTCTGTTTTAAAGGTTTATATGCTTCAGGTTTTAACTTACACATTGTTATGGTTTTAGTGTGAACGTTTTGAGATCTTTTGCAACGGAAAAACTGGGATATAAATATAGGACAATATTGCTTCCTCTATAGATGTGTATACAGACATATAGATCTGCATAATATATGTGTTTGTATGTGTGTGTGTGTGTGTGTGTGTGTGTGTATATATATATATATATATTTCTTCGTGTGGTCTGTGAAATGCACACAAATGGGTTTACTCCGCATGTGTAGAATCTCGGACATACTCGCTAGAATTAAAGATTTACATGCCCCTCCCACTCCCGCCCCCCCCCTCACCCCTGATCTAGCCTACCTAGGCAGTTCCTTTTTCGCCAGCCAGCGAAAGGATCTCGACTGCTAGCTCCCTGCTAAAGTCACGGATTGCCTCGACTATCCAGATAAGATGTCTTCCCTTTCTTTCAAAAGGTGCTCTGACTGTGGAGCAACCTTGCCCCAAGGATAGACATCCTAAATGTCTCCTGTTTGGGGGAATCTCATATTCCCCAGACCTGCAAGATATGCAGGTCTTTCTCTAATAGAACCCTGAAGAACAGGGATTCTAAGCTCAAAGCTTCTCTCTTTGAGCAAGCCATAACTTCCTCAGAGACTGGGCTCTCTCTCGTTCCATGAGCCAGCCCTCTCTGCCCTTCTGGGCCTCCCAGTCCCAATCCCTGAGTGCCCTGACTGATGGTGCCATCCGTGAGTTGGCCTCTGACTCCGCCATTGAGCCACCCGGAAAAAGAAGCAAAAAGCTCCAAATCGGCCAAGCCCAAAGAAAATCTAAAGAGGCTGTGGCACAAAAGATACCAAGGCTCCTGGCCGGCCCTGCGCCTCCCAGCCTTGCATGTCCCTCTTTGCAGCAGAGACGCTGCAGCTTTTGAGGGGCACTGAAAATGAGGCTTCAGGAGTGGAAAATCCCCCAACTCCTTCCTACTCGCCTCTTGTGTTCGGTCTCCGAGCCTGAGCTCCTCTCTCCTCCTCTCCTCCTCTTGCCCAGCCCCCCACCCTCACCTCCTCCGGAGACCAAAGGCTTCATTCAGGAGGAGGCCAGCACCACGCGACCTCTATCTCCTCCCCGGCAACCGAGCACCTTCCCCGCCTTCGCCTCCTACCGGTATCCGTGGCCTCCCTCCTCCTATCCATCGCAATCCGTGGCACCCCACCTCCTCCTCCAGCCCCTCCCGCCCAAGCCCCTGCTCTCCCAGTTGCTGCTCCTGCCCAATCCCCCCCTCACCTCCCAGAGGATGACAATGATGCAGAATTAGAGTGTTCTTCTGATGTGACTCCTATCCCTCTATTGCCAGAGCCTGAGACTGACCCTCAGCAGGCAGAGGAGTATAAAAAGTTTTCTGCACTCTTGATCAGGCTGGCCAGATCCCTTGGCATACAGCCTCCTCAATCTGAGGATGTGGTCCAAGACCCTTATTTTACTTCTGCTGAACAACAAACACAGAAGTCTACCATTTTGCCTACCATACCTTATTTAGTCAAGCTCTTAAAGGTTTCGTTGCCCGGCTTCCGTCCCCAAGCACGTCTAAGCGGGCAGAGAACCTCTATCGGATTGACCTGTCCACCACTCCCTGGTTGGCCAGGCTTCCGAAAGTTAACTCAATTGTGACTGATGCTCAGCCTAAGCCAGTTCAAAATAACCAGGCTGCCCCTTCTGACAAAGAAGGTAGAAAGCTTGATGCTATGGCCAGGAAATATTATGCCTCAGCGTGACTTTCAAGCAGGATGGCACATTATGGTGTCTATATGAGCGTCTTTCAATCATACCTCTGAATAAGATAGGTCCTTATCTGACCTCCTTCCAGCATCTGAACAACCCATGGCTAAGGCCTTTCACCAGGAAGCCCTCACTCTGGCCACCCTTCAAAAGGACTTGGCCAAACATGGGGCGGATACCTCAAGCAAACTGATCGCTGGGTCAGTTGCCCTTAGGAGACATGCTTGGTTGAGATCCGCAGCATTGTAGTCCAATCAACGCTCTCTGATAGAAAATCTACCTATGGATGAGGCTGGCCTGTTCAATCCTGAGACAGATTCTCAATTAGAGCACTCCCACAAGATGAAACAAACACTGAATAAATATGGCCAACTCTCCCTATCAACCCTATAGGCAGCGTTGGCGTCCTTACCACCATCAGTCCTTTCGCGGATACTACAACTCCGCTCCGTATAGAGGAGGACAGCGACCGCAGTTCCCGTCACAGGAATACAAGCGCCCAGGCGTTCCATTCAGGGGTCAGTATCGAGGTGGTAGATCCTCAAACACAGGGACATGCCGCTTCTAGCCTGTTCTCGACAGGCTGCGGCCCTTCTTTTCAGTGTGGCAGTCCATCACCACTGATAAGTGGGTTTTGGACATTGTTCACCGAGGTTATGCTATAGAGTTTGATTCCTTTCCACCTCCAGGAAACCCATCTCTACTCAGGCTTCCCCTGCCTTACTAGCAGAGATTGATGCTCTCCTTGTTAAGGGAGCCATTTCCCCTACCCCATCCCACCTACTTCAATTTTGCTTTTTTTCCAGATATTTCCTTGTGGATAAGAGGGATGGTGGTCTCCGGCCCATTTTGGACCTCCGGGAAATTAACCAATTCATCAGACCACGCAAATTTAGGATGGTCACTCTCCCCTCCATCCTGAAGGGAGCGTGGATGGCTACTGTTGACCTTAAAGACGCCTACTTTCACATCTCAATTAGGCAGTCCCACAGGAAGTACCTCACCTTTATGGTAGATGGTGCCTCATATTCTTTTAATGTCCTGCCCTTCGGCCTCTCCACCGCCCCCAGGACTTTACTAAATGTATGGCGGTCGTCGCCTCCCACCTTCGCCAGCAGGGCGTCACCGTGTTCCCTTACCTGGACGACTGGCTTTTTTGCTCTGGGTCATGTGACCAATTGTCATCTGATATCACTTATACCTTATCTCTTTTACAGAGCCTGGGACTTGTCAACCAAGAGAAATCTCCCCTCTCACCTGCAGTTCATAGGTGCAGTGATAGACTCCGTATCCCAGAGGGCCTACCTCCCAGAGGATCGCTTCCTCAATTTATGCCACTCTATCCAGGTTATCCAAACCACCCACAGGTGTTCCGCCTGGACCGTTCAATCTATCCTTGGTCCTATGGCTTCCACCACGAACGTTACCGCGTTCGCCCGCCTCCGCCCCCTCCAAACATGGTTCCTCTCTGTGTTCCAGCCAGGGCTGGACAGCCAGACCATGATCCTCCACCTCCCCCCCCCCCCGCCCACGTCCTGCAGTCCCTGTCATGGTGGACAGACAGGTCCAATGTGCTCGGCCTTCCCTTCTCTCCTCCTCAGCCGTCTCTGTCTCTGACGACAGACGCGCGTCCTCCACGGGATGGGGTGCTCACCTTCAAGACCTGACCATCAGCGGCCACTGGTCCCCTTCCGAGAGGAAACTCCACATCAACCCTGCGGATATGGGAATGGTGCATTCATCACAACACATTCCTCCAGGCAATTCACCTTCCAGGCCTTCAGAACACTAGCCGACTCACTGAGCAGGACTTCGTCCACCACTCACGAGTGGCAGCTCAGCCCCCGCCACTTCCTCTCCCTGATCAGGCGTTGGGGCACTCCCCAAATAGATCTATTTGCCTCACACCTCAACACCCACTGCCTCAGGTATTGCGCGAGACTCCACCCTCGCGCATCCCCAGATTGTCTAGGAGATGCGTTCCTCTACCATTGGTCCCCAGGCCTCCTCTATGCATTTCCCCCTTCCACTCCTACCCAGAGTGGTCGCAAAGCTGCTATCCGACAACCTCGGATTGCATCCTGCTAACCCCATGGTGGCCCCGTCAGCCGTGGTTCACACCCCTTCTCCAAGCCTCGCAGGGAGACTTCCTTCATCTTCCGTTAGATCCCGACCTTCTCTCCCTTCCCGCAAGGGCTCATCCTGCACCCGGACCTTCCATCCCTCCACCTTACAGCGTGGAGGATCAGGCCCTGTCCCACCTCTCCGACCCTGTCCGCCTGATAATCCAGGCAGCGCAAAGGTCTCCACCAGGAAGGCATACACTTATAAATGGGACAAGTTTCGTGCATTTGTTCAGCCACTGGGCCATTTGCCACAGTCAGCTCCCACGTCAGTTGTCTTAGATTTCCTCATTCACCTTTCCACTAAAGGATTCTCCCTTTCTTCCATCTAATGCTATTTAGCATCCCTTTCCTGGTACAGGAAGAAATTTGGCCTCCCGTCCCTCTTTCAAGATCCCCTGGTGGGCATGTTTCTACAGGGATACAAGAAGTCTTTTTCCCCTGCTTCTCCTCCCTCCATCTTGGAGTTTGGAGCTCGTCCTTTCCCAACTTTCTAAACCTCCTTGAACCTATGGCAACATGCCATATTTCCCATCTGTCCTGGAAAACGGCCTTCTCGTGACCATTACATCGGCCAGGAGGGCTAGTGAAATTACAGCACTCGTTCCGACCCTCCGTTCATTCGTTTTCATGAAGACAAAGAGGTCCTCCGGACGGATGTCACTTTTCTTCCTAAAGTTGTTTCCCATTTCCATATGACCCAGGACATCGTCCTCCCGGCCTTTTTTCCCAACCCCTCATCTCCCCTGGAGATTGCCCTCCACTCCCTTGACGTTAAGAGGGCTTTGTCTTTTTATTTACACAGGACAGCTTCCTATAGGAAGTCTCCTAAGCTGTTTCTTAAGTATAGGGAAGATTCCCTGGGACTTCCTCTTATTTCTCAACGTTCGGCTTCTTGGATAGTCCTGGCAATCCGTTTGGCCTATCAGTTAGCCCACAAGGAGGCAGCCCATTACAAGCTCGACGTTCTCGCGAAGAAGGATGCATCCTTTGGCAGAGCCGTCCTGTTTTCCTGTGTGGCATGACCCACCTCCAAGGTACATAAGCTTGTTAAGTCACCCATTTGTGTGCATTTCACAGACCACACGAAGAAGAAGGTTAGGTTGCTTACCTGTAACCGTGTTTCGAGTGTAAGGTCTGTGAAATTCACCACAGAACCCTCCGATCCTCCCCCTCTGATGTCATGCCTAGGATTCTGCTGCTGTCTGGCGGCAAGGAACTGCCTAGGTAGCTAGATCAGGGGGTGAGGGGGGGCGGGGAGTGGGAGGGGCATATGTAAATCTTTAATTCTAGCTAGTATGTCCGAGATTCTACGCATGCGCGGGAGTAAACCCATTTGTGTGAATTTCACAGACCTTACACTCGAAGAAACACGGTTACAGGTAAGCAACCTAACCATATAAATAATATAACATACACATATATTTTAGGTTGCACGCCTTCGGCAGGTTTGGGTTATTTTATATATGCACATTGATGGCAGTAAATCTGTGTTTCCCAACCTTTTTTTTGACCAGGGACCAGTTTGACCAGGGACCATTCTCCAACATTAATACCAAAAGGGTTACGAATCCGTTTTTGGTCAAGCCGCTCTGAGTCCTCATGCTGTGGTGAAAGGGGTGGGATATAAATGTAGTAAATAAACTTTAGATTCAGTGTGGTTATTTGGGGTGCTGATTCAAAAAATTGCATTAGATAAATCACATCTACTCTAGTTTCTGTTACAGAACGTATGCCATCACCATCTGCTTGCCCTCAGAAAACCATATTTCATAAGCCTCGACACTATAAGAGGGTTTCGTGAGACCAGTCACTCGTTAACGGTGAGTTCACGGACCATATTTTAGTTTTTGCAGACCACTGGTGGTACACAGACAACAGGTTGGGAACCACTGCCCTAAATAAATAAACAAGAAATAGAAAAGAAATCGAGTGCATATACACCAGGCATGAGCAAACTTGGGCCCTCCTTCCAGATGTTTTGGACTAAAACTCCCACAGTTCCCTACTGGCTGTTGGGAACTGTGGGAGTTGAAGTCCAAAACACCTGGAGGGAGGGCTCAAGTTTGCTCATGCCCGATCTACACACTGTAGAAAGAATGCATGTTTATACCTCTTTAAGGGCCATTGAATCCTGGGATCTTTAGATTATTTGTTTACAACATTTATACCCCGCCCTTCTCAACCCGCGGAGGGGGACTCAGATTAGTTTAAAAAAAATTTTTTATATATCAATGGCACCATACATTGATGACAATAAATAAACAAGAAAGAGGTAAAAGAAATACAGTGCATCTATACCAGTGGATCTTAACCTGTGGGCTGCAGACCACCAGTGGGCCATGCACCTCCTTCCTCTTTATTTTATTTTCGCTCTATTATGTCAGCTCCACTGGCTGCCAGTCCAGTTCTGAACACAATTCAAAGTTCTGGTTTTGACCTAGAAAATCCTATACGGTTCCAGCCCAGTGTACCTGTCCGAACGTATCTCCTTCTATCTCCCACCTTGGAGCTTAAGATCTTGGGGGCGGGGGGCTGTTTTCAGCCCCGCCTCTATCACAAACGTGCTTGGCGAGGAAGAGGGACAGGGCCTTCTCGGTGGTTGCCCCTCGCCTGTGGAAATCACTCCCCGGGGTAATAAGGTTATTTTCATCCCTCCTCTCCTTTGGAAAGAAGTTAAAAACGTGTATGTGGGACCAGGCCTTCGGGTAACTATGTTGACATTGACAATGATGACAATTGCTATGGTAATGGATAATGGACTGGACAAGCTTTGATGGAGCACTCCATCTACGGATTTCGGCTAGATCATGGCCACCAGACTGCTATATTTTTAATAGATTTTAATTATATTAGCAACTGTTTTAACTATATTTATTGGTTTTGTTATGTATTTTTGTTATGTGTATATGGAGGCATTGAATTGTTGTCGGCTGGAAGCTGCCCCAAATGCCCCCCAGGGGTTGAGAAGGGCGGGGTATAAATATTGGAAATAATAAATAAAATAATATATTTGTGCCACTCCTTCTCTGTCACTTACCATGGCATATGTTCTGTAACAGAAACTAGATCTCATGTGGTCTGTCCAATGCAATTTTCTGCATAGGCACCCCAAACTGAATCTAAAGTTGACCAAAAAATAATTCGTCTTGGCTTTTCTTTGCTAACGAAGATTCAGGAAGGACTCATCCCACACTTTTTAAAGTGTGTTGATGACTAAGAAGGCCAATCCGAGATTGGCAAGTCCGGTTGCAGAAAGCACAGCAGAAAGTCTCCTTGGATGATGTTGTTTCCAAGTTGTGGTTCTTTCTGCGTTGTCATTTCTCTTTGAGACACGTTCGGCGTGTCTTCTCGAAAGAGGCCGTAGCATTGTGGATAGTGCGTTTCCATGCCTCCTGATGTGAGGCCAGGTTGGACCATTGTTGGTGATCAATCTGGCCGAGCCTGAGATGTTGTTTCAGGGAGATCTTTTTGGGGGCACCTCTCTTGTGCTGACCCGTGGTGAGTTCACCGTAGAGTAGTATCTTTGGGAGGCGGTGGTCCTCCATCCTAGAGACGTGCCCTGCCCAGCGCAGCTGTGTTCTCAATAGCATGGCCTCAATGCTGGTGATCCCTGCTTGCTCAAGGACAGCAACATTCGTCACATAGTCAGTCCTGTGTACTTTTAGGATTGAGCGAAGACAGCGCTGATGAAAGCGTTCCAGGAGTCGTACGTGTTAGAACATAAGAACATAAGAACATAAGAAGAGCCATGCTGAATCGGGCCTCAGCCCATCTAGTCCAGCATTCTGTGTCACACAGTGGCCCACTAGTTGTACACAGGGATCTCTAGCAGAAAGGAGGGCAAAACCCTCACTTGCTCCCGACCCCCCACAACCAGTACCCGGGGAAATCCTGCCTGCCTCCATCAACACAGAGGTGGCACTTGGATGTCCATTTCATAGCTACTGATTCCCTTGGTATCCATGAATCTGTCTAATCCTGCCTTGAAGCTGTCCAGGCTGACCGCTGTCACAACCTCCTCTGGAAGTGAGTTCCATAACCCAATGACCCTCTGGGTGAAGAAATATTTCCTTTATTAGTCCTAATTTTCCTACCTTGGAGCTTTAGGGAGTGCCCTCTAGTCCTAGTGTTGTGTGACAGAGAAAATATTTTCTTTATTCACCTTTTCTATCCCATGCATGATTTTATACACTTCGATCAAGTCACCTCTTAAACGCCGTCTTTCAAGGCTGAAAAGACCAAGGCGTTGCAACCTGATTTCGTAAGGGAGCTGCTCCATCCCTTGGATCATTCTTGTTGCCCTTTTCTGTACCTTTTCCAGTTCAATTATATCCTTCTTGAGGTGCGGTGACCAGAATTGTACACAGTACTCCAGATGTGTACACAGTACTCACCATAGATTTGTAGAGAGGCAATACAACATTTGCTGACCTATTTTCGATTCCCTTCCTGATCATGCCAAGCATAGAATTTGCTTTTTACTGCTGCTGCACTGGGTTGACATCTTCATTGAGCTGTCCACCAAAACCCCAAGATCCTTTCCTGGTTTGTCTCGGAAAGCTTTGACCCCATCAATTGGTAGGTGTAGTTGGGGTTCTTTGCCCCGATGTGCATGACTTTACACTTGTTTAGGTTAAAATGCATTTGCCACTTTGTTGCCCATTCACTCAATTTCGAGAGATCTTTCTGGAGCTCTTTACAATCAGTTTTCATTTTTAACTACCCTGAACAATTTAGTGTAGTCTGCAAACTTTGCTACCTCACAATTTACTCCTACATCCAGGTCATTAATGAATAAATTAAAAAGTAACGGACCCAAAACTGAACCTTGGGGCCAATCCAGTACAAGACCTGTCCTCTGATTCCATTGCTGAAGAGCTTATTTAGGAGCCTTTGGTGAGGGACTTTGTCAAAAGCCTTTTGAAAGTCAAGGTAAACAATATCGACTGGGTCCCCTTTATCTATGTGTTTATTTACACCCTCAAAGAATTCTAACAAGTTAGTAAGACATGATTTGCCTTTGCAGAAACCATGTTGATTTTCCTTCAGCAATGCCTGTTCTTCTATGTGCTTAGTAATTTTTTTCTTTAATAATGGTTTCCATCACTTTGCCTGGAACTGAGGTTAGACTAACTGGCCTATAATTTCCTGGATCACCTCTGGATCCTTTCTTGAAGATCGGAGTTACATTTGCCTCCCTCCAGTCCTCGGGTACAGTGCCTGATCTTAGAGAAAGGTTATATATTTTGGCTAGAATTTCAGCAATTTCACACTTGAGTTCCTTAAGAACTCTGGGGTGGATGCCATCTGGCCCTGGTGATTTGTTGACATTTAGTTTAGTAAGGCATGTGAGAACATCTTCCTTGTTTATCTCTATCTGGCTTAATTCCCTCCCTGAAAAAACTGACTCAGCTGCAGGCATATGTTGTCTGTCCTCCTGTGTGAAAACGGAGGCAAAGAAGTCGTTTAGCCGCTCGGCAATCTCCTTGTCTTCACTTATTGTCCCTTTCTTACAATTTTTCGTCAAGTGGCCCAACTGCTTTTCTAGTTTGGGTTTCTGCTTCTGATGTACTTAAAGAAGTTTTTGTTATTTTTTTAATGTTCTTAGCTATATGTGCCTCAAAATCTCTCTTGGCTTTCCTGACGGTTGCTTTGCATTTAGTTTGCCAGAGCTTGTGTTCCTTTCTGTTCTCCTCAGTAGGAAGAGCCTTCCATTTCTTAAATGAGTTTTTCTTCTTTCCAATCACATCTTTTACTTCATTTGTGTTGGTGGTAGGTGACCCATGTTTCAGACCCATAAAGGAGAATAGACAGTACAATTATTATTATTTAAAACTTTTATACCCCAGCCTTCTCACCTCCGAAGAGGGGCTCGGACCGGCAAACAGCAAGTATTCAATGCTAACATTTAAAATCTAAAAACATAATAAATTTACAATAAAATTATCAAATACAATACAATAAATACATTTTAAAGCCTTTCACCAAAGTAAAATCAAGTCCAACTTAATCCATATATTCGGTCCATATCAAGTGGTTAGCGACTTTAGTCGCTTCGCAATCTCCTCCTTAATTCTGTGAAGGCCTCATTGCACAGCCACATTTTCACCCGCTTCCTGAAAGTTAGGGAGGGCGGATCTAATTTCATTTGGGAGGAATTCCACAGCCGGGGGCCACCACAGAAAAGGCCCTGTCCCTCATCCCCACCAGACACACCTGCGAAGGTGGTGGGACTGAGCAGGGCCTCTCCAGATGATCTTAGCACTCTTGACGGTTCATAGGGGAGACTATGTTCGAACACGTAAACTGGGCCGGCCCCGTATGTAGGTCAACACCAGCACTTTGAATTGTGCTCGGAAGCTAAGTGGCAGCCAGTGGAGCTGGCGCAATAGGGAGTTGTGTGCTCCTTGTACCGCTCCCGTTAGTAGTCTGGCTGCTGCGCGCTG
>JARBWK010004265.1:0-10698 GCA_030556195.1 Anolis apletophallus
GCAGATGGAGGCTAGCGGCTGGGAAACTCCGGGGAGGCTGCTTCGCAGGAAGATAGCGATTCTGGACTGCCAGAACGGGGCCGTTCTCATAACAGGCGCAGGGACATAGAGGAGGGCAGGAGGAGCTGGCATCTGTCCCTAGACCGTCGCCGTTTCGGAAAGTAGAGACTGGAGACGCCGGGCCCTAGATCGTCGAGGGTTCCAGGCCGAGGATTAAACGGCCCCGTGGGAACTGATCGTCAGTTCTCCGGCCACGTCTGATCTGAAGGGCGTTGAAGCGGAGTGAATCTTGGAGCCTAGTTTGGCTCGCCTTGTACCAAGACCTTGCCTTGTATGCGATTCGCATTGGTGCGGATCCTTGCTACGTTCGGAGTGAATCCGGGAGCCTTGCCAAGCTTTTACCACGCTTGCCTTTGAATCTACCTTTTGGAACTTTGCTTACTTTACTGAACTGCAGCTTCGTGCTGATTGATTTATTTTATGAACTTTATTAAGAGAATTGCTTTTTGGATTTGTTTTTATTCAATAAACATAGTTAGCCTTTGCTACGTCTCCGTGTGTGTGTTAAAGGGGCAGTTCTAAGTCGGCGATTGTGACAAAAATGAAAACAGCATACCCATTTTCTGAGAGGAGGAAAATGTTACATGGAAGAGAGAAGTCCTGCCATAGCATTATTCCATTCTCTTCCATTATGTCAAGAATTTATTTATTTGGATATTAATGTATTGCCTCTTAGACATCCGCGGCCCTGGGCAATGCACAACAGACAAGAATTTTATTTGAAAACAAATCAAAACCATTTTTTAAAGTTGTAAAACATTCAAAACGCATGTAATCCAACATCTAATGTTAATTTTAGGGACCAAGGGACTCTAAAAGCCAGTTTTAGCAGCCTCCAGAAGCTCAGGAAATGTGGAGGCACTCTTAACTTTCCTTTTTTGGGATGTTTGACAGACAAGCATTCTGCTGCTGAGAAATATGTATACTGTCTTGTATACTCACCAGCGTAGTTTCTTTTAGAGGTTAGACATACAGAAAGGCCTCTCTTGAGCATCCCAAGTTCAGGACAGATTCATATGGGAGTGGCTATACCAAATACCCTGGCCCCAAGCCATTAAGAGATCAAACCTTGCACTTTTAATTTACTTTGGAAACAAATCAGGAGCCAGAACAGTTGATACAGAACCAGTGATATAGGTGGTCTTGAAAATGCACATCAATGAGAGACATTCCGCAGAGCTGGAACTCAACAAGGGCCTCTCTTTTCTGTAGCACGTAATTACTGGTACAGGAATTCAAGAAGAAAAGGTGTATGTATACTCATTTTTCGTATCATGGAGATTTATGCCAATTTATACATTTTATCCTGCTTACCTCAACTTTTATTTCAGTGAATCACCTTAATTTTTCTGAAAGCAGCAGGGCAATGTCCACACAATGATTTTGTTAAGAAGAAATTCTTATTGAGTCGGAACAGGGATGCATATTCCTGCCCACATCAAAATGATTATCCAGCTACTTTTGTGGCAGTTAGGTCAAAATTTCAGTCCACATGCTTTCAACTGAACTACATACCTGCTTCAGTGGGCAGATATATCCTGCTGAGTTTTAATAACTCTGTGCCAGATCAGGGCACCAAATTGTATTAATGGTTCAAGGTCTCATCAACCTTGTAGTCTGTTTATTGAAAATGAAGCTGTGTGGCTGAGAAAACATTATGGCCTTAGGCATACATTCAGGACATGGGATATTGTAATAAAACACTGCACAGCTCGATGACATAATTTTTTATGGTTGTTGATAATTTTTCAAAAATAATGAATGCAGTAGGAGTAAAAGTAATGGAAATCAAAAGGTTTTTTTCTTTGTGGACTCTGTGAATCCACACATGTGGAGTATCTGTGCCTGCGCAGGCTCCAATGGAAAACTTCCAAAAATCAAACTTAAAGTTTTGGTGGTAATCCTGCCCAGTCCCCTCCGCAGGGCAGAAAAGGCGTCCCTCGGGCACGCTCTGCAGTTCCTCTTTTTCCGTTGCAAAGTTCGCTTCAGAAACTTCATTCCCTATGTCTACAACACAGTTCAAGCACTGTTTGCAGTGTTCGAGAAAGATTCCTGATTCCGACAAGCCCTTGAAGTGCCTTTGTCTTGGCGAGGCCCACGTTACTTCTTCCTGCCGTCATTGCCAATAGTTGACGGCTCAAACTAGGAAGAATAGGGCCGCTCGCCTCAAATATCTGCTTTATCAGCAGACCTTGGCTTCTTCAGCTCCGACGGGCCATCCTCCTTCTGAGTCCTCTACCTCCGCTGTGGCTAAACCACCGGAGAAGCCACGGCCGACGACCTTGGGGACATCTAAATCTTTGAGGCAGTTGAAGCAACCCTGTACTTTGATGACAAAGATGATGCAACCTCAACAGACTTCGACCTCGAGCTCGGTTGCATTCGCTCGCTCCACGAGATTGACTGTGGCGACGACACCATCTTCCATGGCAATGAGGATCACTTTTTAGAGGGCACATGAGGAGTCCAGCTGAGCTCAAAACGGTGCCTACCTTGTCCCTGGTTTCCCCCAACTCTGGAAAAATCTCTCACTGTGTCGACATTGGCCCAGCCTCAGACAAAGAAGAAACCTCTGTCTTCTTCTTCAACATCGTCAAGGAAGACTACAACGGCCGCCTCTGCCACCTTGTCTGGCTGTTCCTCTCCGGTTCCACCAACTCAACCTTTGAGACTGACACAGCCTTTCCCGGTGGAAAACCCCTCAGATGATGTTCCACAGGAGCCACCAGAGTCGACGGTAGTTCAGGTGGTTCAACAACCGCCTCCGGCCCAATCTTTGGTCATCAGACAAGAGCTCTTTCCAACCACTTTGACGCTGGAGAAAGGCAGACAAACAGCCCAACTGGCCTAGGCACTCCAAGCATCGGCTTCAAAACAGCCTCCTCCACCATCTCCACCTCCTCCACCAGGTATCCAGTCTGAAGATGAAGATCAGAATAAGGTGATTCCAGAATCTGTCCACTCCGGTTCAGTCCTTTCCCTCGGACCCAACCACTCACCAACTCGTGATGTCTCTGAGGTCGACCCTCCTCGCCGACCAATAACATGAGGGTGTTTGCTGATCAGATGGTACGGGTCTTGAGATCAAACAGACCTGTAAAGCAGCCACTGAACCAGTGTTTTAAGAGAGTCCAGTCGGAAGCTCTACCTGCTCATCTCCTTCCATTCCTGCCTTATCTCCTCGACGTAATTCAAGTGTCCTGGAAGACGCCATCGTTGATACCACCAACCTCAAAGAGGATTGAGGCCTGGTATTGTACAGATGATGAGGGCTTCGAGTGGTTGAAACACCATCCTGGCCTGAACACTGTCATTGTGAAGGCGGTGCAAACAATGGGCAGGCAGTTCTCAACCCCCTCGGATCGAGAGGGAAAGAGGTTTGACGCTGTTGGCAGGAAACTTTATTCTGGTGCCCTCCTCTTCACACGGATGGTGAATTATGGTGCCTGTATGGGTGCATACCAGCAGATCCTCTGGGAGAAGGCCCAGTCTTTCTTTGCCAAGCGGAGGGAGGAAGACCGAACTGTCCTCACCACCTTGTCTCAGGAGGCAAACTCTTTAGCACACCATCAGATTCCGATAGCGAAACATACTGGTGATACTGCAGGGAAAATGATTGCCCACGCTATTGCCATTCATCGATACGCATGGTTGCGTTCTTCAGGTCTCTCGACGTTTTCGAAACAAGTCATCGAGGACCTCCCGTTTGACGCCCTAGGCCTCTTCAATGCCGACACAGGTGACAAACTAAAATTAGAACCTGGATTTTAAACTCTTGGTGGCCAAATGTGGCATTGAGAAGCGGTCACAGGCTCAAAGAACCCACTGGTATTAGCATACTTTATGCTGGCATGGAAACCAGCAGTATCACCACTACCCCTACCGTCAAACTGTTAGACCCCTTTTAAGTCTATAGCCACAGCAGCAGCATCACAGCGCTCCTGATCCTATCATACGTCTTCGAACAACCACTCCTGACACCATGTTTGACACTTCCCTAGATGATACCGTCTTTTCCTTTGGTACAGATTCCACCTTCACGGTTCCTCCCTGCCTCAGACCTTTCGACGCTTTGCCCACTGCCCCGCTGTTCGGCGACCGCCTGGCACACTTCATCTACGAGTGGCGACTGATCACCTCAGATGCATGGGTGTTCAAGGTTGTCAAAGACAGCTATGCGTTAAGAGTTTGAAGAACTCTCACCAACGGGGTCCATTGTCGACAGCGAACCTCCCCCCCACTCATTTTGAAGGAAGTCGAAACATTACTCTCAAAAGGGCCAATTCTTCTTTCCCCGTCATATTTGGACAGGCAGACGTTCTTCTCCAGATACTTTACCGTTATATTCTGCTCTCTCCTCGATGTCGGTTTTGTAACGTTTAAGCTTCACCCAATGTTCTGTTTCAAAGTATTGTGATGAGTATTATGGGAATACCCCTATGTGCCTTTTGTTTCGGGCACCGAGTTCTGATAAGTTTTTCTCAACCCAGCTATTGGTTGCTGAATATTCTACTGAATTATATGTTCCACTATGCCTCCAATTGCACTTCCAGACCTTCGGGCCTGTTGTGTGCCTCATTTTGGCTTATGAGCCCTACGTTTTTTTCAGTGCTCTTGTTCAAATAAATCATGTTTTAGTCCTGATAAAGGTATCAGTTTGTCCTTCCTGCCTCTGGGACCTCAGCTTGCTAGTCTCCACATGTGTGGATTCACAGAGTACACGAAGAAAAATGGTGGGTTACATACCTGTTACCATGTTCCTTCAAGTGGTACTCTGTGAATTCACACAAACCTGCCCAGCCTCCCCACATGACAAACCTCCTCCTTTCCCACTGCCTTTACAGCATAGGAACTGCGGAGCGTGCGCATGGGGCGTCTTTTATGCCCTGCGGAGGGGACTGGGTGAAGTTACCGCCAAAACTTTAAGTTTGAACTTTGGAAGTATTCTGTTGGAACCTGTGCAAGCACGGATACTCCACATGTGTGAATTCACAGAGTACCACTCGAAGAAACATGGGTAACAGGTATGCAATTCTATATTAAGTCAATAAACAGAAAGTTGATGCAATAATTATGCATTTAGCAAGCATTCAATGGGTGAGCATATAACAAGATTTTTTTACAGTGTTATGATACACGTATACAAAGAAATATAACACAAGAGGACTATGTCATCAAAAATACAGTTCATTACACATTAGAACGTTTCAAAATAGTCCCGTTTGGGAGCCTGGGGTGGCTCAGCGTTCAAAATGTGATGCAAAATAAATGCGAGTTATTCCCATGCAGATATAATCCGGAATATTCCCATACAGATATCAAGCTATCAAATCATAAATTCCACTTAAGGTGATGGGAATAACTGTTAGTAATAACTTGCGGTAATCCACAATGCAGAGCTCCTGTACACTCCAGGGGTCCGTCAGCCGCAAAGCCGCAAAGCCGCAAAATCAGGGCTAAAGCTGCAAAAGGAGGGCGTGGAGGCTTCCCAGCGGGAGGAGGCAGCGGTAGCGAAGCTGAAGCCGTTGCCGACGACAGAAGCGCTATACCGGTTTGCCATTATCTTCTCCTTATTTTTAGAGAACATGACTTCCACATTGAGTGTGAATTTAAGCTGTGGTTTTGCACAGTCCTAGTTCAGTGGTCAATCTACCACACTATGCCAAGCCTCAGTCTATTTTTTATTTATAAAAAAACGTAATGTCACACTTTGGATATATCTTTAGATGATATGACTAATCTGAAAAGATGATGCTTCATAAGGTAGAAGCCAGCAGGAAGAGATGAAGAGCACGTTAGAGGTAAATTGATTCGATCAAGGAGGTCATGGCCATTCCTTCATAAAACTTTAGCAGGACTATTAATAACCAACTGTCTTGAAGGTGTCTCATTCATAAGTTTGCTTTAAGCTAAAGCTAACTTCACAGTTGGTATCAGCAATAATCAGTTTAGTGTGATATAAGAGTGGTCTCTTACTGATTAAATTCATTTGGATCCACTGCATTTTTATTTATTATAATGAGTAGCAATTCCTTTGAGTCCTGAATCAGATTGAAACTATAGTGCTGGGGAGAGGGTACTCGTTCCTCTTCCCATGGCTTTAAGATAATCAAAATCCCTCCTTTGTAGAAAATTAGTCTAAAATCTTGTACATTCAGAAGATAGTTTATCAGGTATTAGAGTAAAGAATCTGGCAATTATCAACCATGGAAAATTCCTCTTTTAGGTCAAAGCAAACATCATGAATTGTGCCTAGAAGGCTAAAAGAGCCAATTTGTTCACAGCAACTTCCCCAGTTAGGTCACCACTTTTATCACTAGCTTCACCTTCTGCAGTCCTGCATTTCTAGCATTGAGGTCATAAAGGCATGAATGACAATTGATCGGTGTGGGTTTGAAAGAAACTGTCATCACCTTTTCTGCAAAATACTATTAGTGAAAGTGTTCCTAACTCCTTTAGCAATCTGAAAACATACCTTCTGACAGAAATCATAGTATGTGCCTTCAAGTTGCCTTTAAGTGACCTTATGAATTTCATGGGATCTTCTGTTGGCAAGGGATATTCAGAAATGATTTGCCTGCCCCTTCCAATGAATATACCTGTCAGGATTGGGAAACCTGAGCTTGGATGAAGTCCAGGTTCCAAGCCTGTCATGAGGCAGCAGCGACCTTCACTTTAGCTCTGGGGTGACCTTTGTCCCAGATTCACTGAGACTGTTGAGTCCAACTGGGGGTGATGCAACTTCCAGGTGCTTGAGAGGGAAGTGAGGTAACTCCTCCAAGCAAGGACATTGGACATTGGGACTGGTGACACTGACTTCATGACCCCTGGGGTCATGCCCCCTGAGGATTACTGGGATTGCTGACTCACTTGGGGCTGATGTAACCCTGCCCAGACATTGCATGGGTAGGGGAGGGGCTATGGGGGTATAAAAGGTGTGTTTGGGTGGCGGGCCGGTGCTTTAGCTTCACATGTCTCGTACCTTCAATAAAATCGTGTTGGACCAAGATACCATCTTCGTGTGATCCCTACCGTGTGTTGGAGAGTCGTTACAGAAGCTAAAGCCCCTTTTCAACTATCCCAGCAATGGAGAGGTTGGCTTGGAAGCAAGAAGCGTACTTGGATCAGTTTGTGGTAGATCCTGACGAAGTCCGGAGAGTTGAGGAGTGGGACTGGACCACTCTGGACCAGGTGGGAGTCCCAGATGCTTCAGGAACGGCGATGGCGTCGGGAAGTGAGATGGAGAGAGCTCCGTGAAGGGGAGCGGTTGTGGAATGCTCAGGTGAGCAGATTAGTGGCCTGCCGAAGTGAAGAGCGTAGGAGCGCTCAGCAGATCGAAGAGCGTAGGAGCGCTCAGCAGGCCGGGAGCGTTGGAGGCGCTCGTCTGGCAGTGGCCCAGGAGGATCTGGAGGCATGCGGTGCCAGAGGGGTCAGGAGGACCTGGCGGAAGGGGTAGTGAGACCCCAGAACCTGAGTCACCATCAAAGCTGGATGTGTTGAGTTGCCAGATGGAAGCGGTGGTGCAGACGGTCAGCGGATGTCTCAGGCGATGTTCCAGAGAGATCAGAGGGAATCGATGTGGAAGGCCCCGGGAGGAGGAGACTTCACTTACCATTCATGGATGGATGGTGGACCTTCAGTCGAGCGTCCTAGATCTCCTTCGGGAGTGAGGAACAGAGACAGAGGTCCAGTGAGCCCAGTCCCAGAGGCGAGGCGTCCTACGCAGCCAGTAGGGATGGGAAGAGGCATCTCCGGTCCGAGGGACTTTCCAGGGAGAGGAGTGGTTTCCCAGGAGTTTGGTGGCCGCATGAAGAAGGAACCGTTGCGGGTGGAGTTTGATGGCGAAGCCAGTAAAGTCGCCTTCTTCATCGCAGCGGTGCAAGACCACATGGAAGATTACGGTCATCTTTATCCCAGCGAAGGCAGCCAAGTGCGGGCCGTTGGAGCTGTGTTCAAGGGTCGTGCAGCTGAGTGGTATGTGCAATGCCACGACCGGCGGGACCCTTGCTTGAGATCGGTGAGAGAGTTCCTGCGAGCAATCCGGAATCGGTTTCGGGATCCGCTGGAGCGGATCAAGGCGAAGGAGGCGTTGCGCTGTTTGTCCCAGGGATCCAGATCGGTGACGGAGTACGCTGAGGAATTCATGGGACTAGCTGGAAAAGTGGCGGAGTGGTCCCAATCCACTCTTTGGAGCTGTTTAAGGATGGTCTACGGAAAGAGATCCTTGAGTGGTGTCTACACCGTGATGACCCAGGAGATCTGGACGGCTGGGTCCAGTTGGCTGGCAAGGTGGAGGGAATCCTTGCCCAAGTGCAGCGACGTAGATTCCAGCCTGTGAGGTCTCGAGGGGCTGGCCGTGGGGTGGCTCAGGACCGAGGCCGAGGAGGAGAGACCAAGCGAGGCAATGATGATCGTTCCAGTGGCGTGAAGAAGCCTATGTTCGGGAGAGGGCTTTGTTTTTCCTGCAATCAGCCTGGATATTTTGCTTCTCAATGCCGGTGAAAGTCAGGGTTGGGCCCAGTGAAGGAGGCTGCAGCTAAAGCAGTCCTCATGGACAGAGATGAGAGTAAAAGCGTTGGGGTGAGAACTAATATCCAATGTACCCTGGGGATATATAAGGGGAATAGAGTGGTAGAGAAGAAGCTTTGGTGGACTGTGGGTGCTCAGAGAATATGATGTCCCCCAAATTAGTGAAGGAGTGGGGAGGTGAGACACAGCCATTGAAGACATCTGTTACTTTTACTCAGTTGGATGGGTCATCTATAGAGGGAGGACCGTTCTCTGTGGGGACAAAAGGTTTAAAGGGGCGGGTAGGACCCTGGGAGGGGAATATTGATTTTATAATGGCCCCAATAAAAGGACATGAGGTGGTGTTGGGTATGCCTTGGTTGGAACAGGTGAATCCTAAAATAGATTGGAAGGCTGGGACTGTACAATGTGCTCCTAATGTGAAGGAAAGGGTCGAAAGCAAAGTGCAGGGAGTGCCAGTTGAGTATCAGGATTATGCAGATGTGTTTAACCCCAGATTAGCTCAGAACCTTCCCCCCCTTCGGAATGTGCAATGTAGCATAGAGGTCAAAGAAGGAGCTGTACTACCTAAACCCAAGATTTATGCCATGACAGTTAAAGAGAAGTTGGCTTTGAGGGAACAAATAGACGATTATCTGAAGAAAGGGTTTATTAGAAGGTCTGAGTCCCCCATTGCCGCGCCTGTGTTGTTCCGGGAAAAGAAAGATGGGAAATTGCGATTGTGTATTGATTATAGGGGGTTGAATGCTGTCAGTACCACCAATTGCTATCCCTTGCCATTGATCAAGGATTTGTTAGGTCAGCTGGGAGGAGGTAAGGTTTTCTCCAAGTTGGATTTGATTGATGCCTTTCATATGGTGAGGGTGAAAGAAAGCGACCAATGGAAGACAGCTTTTTCTTGCCCTCTCGGGCTGTACGAATGGACCGTCATGCCATTCGGTTTAGCAGGCTCTCAGGTATTTTTATGCAATTGATTAACGAGGTGTTGCACCCCCTTTTGTATAAAGGAGTGTTTGTGTATTTAGATGACATTGTGATAGTGACAGCTACAGAGAAAGAACATGTGCAGTTAGTGCGTGAGGTGTTGGAGCGGTTGAGGCAAGCAAAGTTGTATGTAAAGCTGAGTAAGTGCGAGTTTGGTAAAAATCAGATTGATTTTTTGGGTTATAGAATTAGTGAGAAAGGAGTTGAAATGGATCCTGCCAAAGTGGAGGATGTGTTGAGCTGGGAGGCTCCACGTGCGCGCATGAGGCAGCTGCAGGCTTTCTTAGGGCTGGCGAATTTTGATCGGGCTTTCATTTCTGAGTTTGCAGTTGTGACTCTCCCCCTCACGGAGTTGTTAAAAACTACAGGCAAGGGGGAGTCGAAGAAGGTCAAGTCTCCAGGTGCAAGATTAGATTGGACTGAGGAATGCCAGGAGGCGTTTGTCAGGTTAAAAAAGGCTTTTACTGAGGGGCCTTTGTTGCTTCACCCAGATGTGGATAAGCCCTTTGTTGTTCAATGTGATGCTTCCGCCTGGGCTTATGGGGGAGCTTTGATGCAGGCAGATGATCAGGAGAGGCTGAGACCCTGTGCTTATTTCTCCAAAAAGTTTGGAGAGCATGAAAGGAAGTGGCGGTGTGGGGGAAAGAGGCGTTTGCCATACGTAATGCATTGTTAACCTGGCGTCATTTCTTGGAAGGGCTGCTTTTTCCGTTTATAGTGATGACAGACCATCAGAATTTACAATATTTGAGGAATCCCAAAAGTTGTCTCCGAAACTGGAGACGTGGTCTCAGTTATTCAATAGATTTAATTTCAGGCTGCAGCATATTAAAGGTAAGGAGAACGTAGTGGCGGATGCATTGTCCCGGTATCCAGTGTGGGAGAGAATGGGTTGCATAAAGCGGAGGGAGTTTTTGCTAAGAGCATTGGGGTTTGGCTGTGCACACCAGGTCTCACACTGTGGTGGGAGTGAAGAAAGAGGATGAAGTTGTGGATGAGTGGAGTTTGGAGTTGCAAAGGAATTATGTAGGAGACAAGTGGTTACAAGAGCATGGAAAGGAATGCCAGCTGTTGAATGGTCTGTGGGTTATTGAAGGTAAGACTTATGTTCCTCAAAGTTTGAGG
>JARBWK010004266.1:0-10697 GCA_030556195.1 Anolis apletophallus
CAAACTGCATTATTTTTGCCCTGTAGATGCAGCTCTGACTCCCTTCAGGTGAGAAATAGCCAAGTACTGAATCAATTCAGTCTTGTCTCTATTTGATTCCTGATTCTTGTGTTTTACCTTGTTTTCCATAGATGCTGGCAGTTGGTGGGAGACTGCCGCTAGCAGCTTTCTTGGATCGAAATATTCCGTCAGCTGGCTTCTCAGAACCAAAGTGGTTGCAAACTTTCTCCCTTTTTATAGTGTCCTCTTCTAATGCAGGCATGGGCAGAGCTTTGGCCCTCCAGATGTTTTGGACTTCAACTCCCACAATTCCTATCAGTCCCTTCCTTTTGGCTTAAGTGACAGAGGAGGAAAAGGAAAGGGCCTGAGACTGTTAGGAATTGTGGGAGTTGAGGTCCAAAAAACACCTGGAAGGACCAAATTTTGCCCATACCACCTCTAACGCATATCTCTACATAGGGATACATCTGATTAAGTTTAGCTTTCGTTATTATAAGCTAAACTTGGGCTTCGAGTTACTAAAAGCGATAACTCAGTTGAACTCGAGGTCTTGTGCAACGCACAGATATTCATAGATAGGATCTGTGGACAGACACCTAAGTAGATGGCTCTACCTTTGAGTCATTTGAGATTAAACACAATATTACATGTGGCTTCTTCCAATGCTTTGAGGACATAGATTTCTTTACTTTACTGCACCTGGGAATTTTGTGACAAATTAACATATTTTACTCGGCATAAACCTTTGGTGACTGCATCCTTCCTCCATCTTCCCTATCTACATCCCACCTATCTAAAGCTTATGCCAACTTCCGAGGGAGCCCAGCTGCCGGTCATGGACGGCGAGGCAATTTGCCCATCGTCCCTCTGCTCACAATGGAGACTCAGGTCTCCACGGTGAGCAGAGCGGCATTTTCCACCTGCACCAGGCCAGGCGGTTGGCGCCCTACCTCTCCGAACGACCTAGCCACGATGATCCAGGCCACTGTCATCTTGAGGCTAGACTACTGTAACACCCCTACATCGGCCTTCCTTTGTCAGTGATCCCAGAAACTCAAGCTAGTGCAGAATGCTGCTGCTCGACTGCTGGCTGGAGTGGCATCGACATGTCACATCACACCAGTCCTTCAGAGTCTGCACTGGCTTCCTATCAAATGCCAGATTGTCTTCAAGGTGTTGGTGTTAACCTTTAAGGCCTTACATGGTCTGGGGCCAGTGTGCTTGAAGGACCGCCTTTCCCCGTATATTCCCAGAGATCACTACGGTGTGAAGACCAAAATCTCCTGGATATTCCATCTATCCGAACTTGCCGGCTATCATCCACAAGGCAGCGCCTTCTTGGTGGCAGCGCTAATCTATGGGAACGCTTACCAGAGGAGGTCCGAGCTATAACAGATCTGCCCTCTTTCCAAAAGGCTTGTAAGACCAACCTCTTCCGGCAGGCATTCAGTCTGTAATGGTCCGGCCCTAGTCATCTCCTTTCTGTATTAGTTATAAACTGTGGTACTGTGTTTTTAAATTGTATTTTATGATTGTTGTGTATGTATTGTGAACCATCATGAGCCACTAGGAATGGTGGTATATGAATTTGAAATAATAAATAAATAAATGTTGTGCTGACCCCATACCTTATAATTTTTTTTGTTGCTACTACATAATTGTAGTTTTGCTACTGTTATGTATCGTAATGTACATATCTGATATGCTGGTTGTTTTGTCATTCACTGGACCAAATTTGGCTCAAATATCTGTTATGTCCAAATTTGAATACAGTTGTGTGTGTGTGTGTGTGTGTGGGGGGGTTAACTTTGTCATTTTGGAGTTGTAGCTGCTGGGATGTCTAGTTCACCTACAAACAAAGAGCATTCTGAACCCCACCAGCAATAGAATTGGGCCAAACTTCTCACACAGACCCCCATGACTAAGAGGAAATACTGGAAGGGTTTGGTGTACATTGACATTGAGTTTTGAACTTGTAGTTCACCTACATCCAGAGAACTGTAGACTCAAACAATGATGGATCTGGACCAAACTTGGCACAAATTCTCATTATGTCTAAATGTTAACACTGTTGGGATTTGGGGGAAATAGACTTGACATTTGGGAGTTGTAGCTGCTGGGATTTATAGTTCACCTATAATCAAAGCCCATTCTGAACCCTACCAACAATAGAATTGGGCCAAACTTCCCAGCCAGAATCCCCAGGACCAACAGAAAATACTGTGTTTTCTGATGGTTTTTCATCAACCCTTCTGACACTCCCTCACCTCCGGGTCCCAAATCCCAGGTTGAGAAACACTGTATTACACTAATAGACTTTTATTTATAATCCGCTTTATCTCCTGGAGGGACTCAGAGCGGATTACAGTTTATATATATGGCAAACATTCAGTGCCTTTTTCTACTCAGTAAACAATGACATACAATACACAGACAGAGGGAAGGCCCTTCCCATTCCATTGCCAGTGCCTGGAGGCGATGCTCAACTCCAGCCATGGGGAGGTGCTCATGTTCCATTTTTCATGCCGAGAGACTGCTGTCCATAGACTTCTTGGATCGTGTTGCAGGCATGTCTGCATGGGCGCTCTTTTACCTCCCCTGGACGGTACCTATTGATCTACTCTGCATTACGTGCTATCAAACTGCTAGGTAGGCAGAAGCTAGGGCTGACAGTTTGAGCTTGCCCATCTTGCAGCTTTCATCTGCCAACCCTCTGGTTTAGCAGTTTATTAAAAGTTTATTAAACTGCAAAAAACTTTGTTTTTGCGGGAGGGACATCCTGCAGCATATTTTGCGATAGTATCTCATAGAGTCTCAACCAATTATACATAGTTTGTGGCAACCACAAAAACAAAGCTTCTGAGGTAGAGCAACTACTTTCAAAGTACGTACCACACAATTAAATAAGAACAACACTTTCAAACCAGGAACAGATTTTTCCCCCAAATTTTGTTACATAGTACACGTATTATTATCAACAGTATCGGAACCAAGCTCTGGAAATGCTGCATCTGATGAGATTTTGTCTTCCGCTAGAGCAGTTATTTAATTATGTTTATACTACCATCTGTAGTGCTATACATTTTGTATACTACTGTATCTAGCACTACCTTGAATTGAAAAAGGCTTATCTCTTATCATCATCATCATAGGAGATCCCTCGTGGCCAAATATGATTGCCTTCCAAATGTAGGATCTTGGCTATGGGTCCGTATCTCTTATATCTTATTTATTATTTATTTTATTTACAGTATTTATATTTCGCCCTTCTCACCCCACACGGGACCCAGGGCAGATCACAATGCACATATACATGGCAAACATTAAATGCCATAGACACACAACATATATATAGACACACAGAGGCTATTTTCAGTTTCATGAGGTTATACTTCGAATTCCTGCCACCAGGGGAGCTGTTGCTTCACTGCCCACTTGTGACACCGATGGAGTACTTCCTCCTTCTTTGCATGCTGCTGGAGATTTTTATGGCATAATAAATTAGTTAAATTAGCCTTCCCGCATAAGCGGTACCTAAATTTCCTACTTGACAGATGCAAAGGCTGACAGCAAGCTAGACAAATCGCCGGGAGCTTACTCCGACCCGGCCTGGCTTCGAACTCATGACCTTTCAGTCAGTAGTGATTTTAATGCAGTTGACTCCCAACCAGCTTCGCCACAACCCGGTCCTGCGCCACAACCTGGTCTCTTGCACCATGTACACAAGAGAGCAACCCTATTTGAAAATTCAAGCATTATTAATTGCCTATTGAAAGTTTCAAAATCAGGGTTTCAAAACACACCTTAGAAGAATAAGACATTCTTAATAGTGTGGGTATGCTGATCCAAGGTATCTACTTCTGTACAGATATGAGCAGATCATATTCAACGTACTCCTCTGTATCATCTGTATTGTAGGCTTTGAGTGAAGCAGAAGACTTTGAAGCCGCTTCTCTTATGCTGGCTAAGACTCCAATTATAGCTAATGTCTACTATATTATTGGAGGCACAACACCCAAGGAGGGTGCAGTGATTACAAGAAGGAGAAGTGGTCCAGTTGATATTTGGCCCTTGGACCCTTTGTCTGGCAGGTAAGATACACGTTGCAGGTAAGCCGACCTTAACGCAGTAAGGTGGGTGAGCTCCTATGAGACCCAGTCATGTTTTGAACATTGGACTACTTGTCTGGAGTCTAAGGTTCAGTTCCCTGTTGGACCATAGAAACCCACTGGTGACCCTGATTGAGTCAAACACGCTCAGCCTTCCAATGATAGCTTTGCTTTAGGGCCGCCATAAGTCAGAAAGGACTTGGAGGCACATAACAACCAGGGTGAGATCCTATAACATGAATCTACACTCACATGGTCCTTAGAGTGGTGGCACTACATCATCTTTGTAGAATATCTCATCAACATAATTTGTGGCAGACACTGAAATAAAGGTTCTTGTGTAGAACAACTACTTTCAAAGTATATACCATACAATTAAACAGGACATAACACTTTTAAACCAGGAACATGTCTTTTTTTCAAATTTTGTTACATTGTGTAATCTGTCTGAACATATGCTGTGCCAAAATGATGTTGTGACGTTGACATTAACCTGTATTTTCTGTTTGCAGCTGGTACCGGGTGGAGACGAATTACGACCACTGGACAACCCCTCCTCCTTCTGATGACCGAAGGTATATTTTGCTAGGAGGTCATAGTGCCAAGATTTCTCTGTGTGTTTAAATGAAAACATACATACAGCAGAAGTGGCAGAAATCTGGCCCACTTTCACAATACTTTGCTAATTGCCATCTGGATGAAAATGATGGGAATATATGGCAGCACATCTGGATATCCAGGTGTTCTCTGTCTTTATTGCACAGTATGCATGCCTACAAATGCACAACAGTCTCAATAGTGTGGCAGAAAACAGTGCAAGGAGTACCTGGCTATAACTTCTACAACAGAACATCTCGTACCAGAGGCAGAAGTATCATGGAGAGTATAGGGATAGGTCTCAACACTACACTAAGGGTGGATCTACATTGTAGAAATAATGCATTTTGACACCACTTTAACTGCAATGGCTTAGTGTTATGATAGAGACAAATCTCATGGTGTAAAGACTGTTGGGATTCCACGCTATTAGCGTACAGTCAATACTGTCCCAGGTACCACAAACAAAGTCCAGTGGTCAGGCAATAGTCACAATCTATCAATAATAGTGGCTATTCAGGATTTAGGTTTGTGAACTCACGGGCCTGGTGTTTCCCCAAGTCCGGAATGAGAAGGCAGCCAGCAGAAGAATAATGGCAGCTGGGCTGGATACACGGTAACGGCACAAAATGGGTAGACGCCTTTATCTAGCCGTTTCGCGCTCCAAGGCCCTTCCTCAGGGTGTTCCGCGTTCAGGACACTCCCTCATGGGCAGTATCGTGCCACAATATATCTTATAGAAATTCCAAGCTAGAGGATGATCTATATAAATGCATAAGCAACAGTGAGCATACGAAAAACAATGGTTTAAAAACTACATAATAACAGGGAATACAGGAGTTACCTGAATGTGGTTTACCTTACTGAATAGATGAAATAAAATGCTTAGCAACCTAAGTAGCAAACATAGATGAACCAAAGTTTTGGCATTCTTGATTTGGATGGCACATCTATATGCATCTATGTCTATTTTTTATGTTTATACTACAGAACTCCAGCCATTAAAGCATTGAATGCCACGGGACAAAAAAATATTAATCTTGAGTCACTCTATGAAGTAAGTCACCTATTTTATTTTCTGCTCTGTAAAAAATGTATAAGTGAAGCCAGTTCCTTGTGAGAGCTTTCTGCTGTAGTTATTTTCTTGTAGGAAAGACATTGAGAAAATGCATGCCAAATCAGGAAAGTAGTGTTACAGGGTATGTATGCCTAAAATACGCCGTTATTGATAGTATTCTCTGTTGGACAATGAGATAATATATTCACCAGTATCTGACAAGTGAGTTTTAAAGTTGTTGTCTTTTGAAGCCCTTCTAAGAAGGTCATTTTATCCCCTTTTGTTGCTTTAGGTATTGTCGATACAGCCAGTCTTGAACAAGTAAGTCTTTTTGCTTTATTATGTAGTAGCTTGGGAACCCGGCGCTGCCCGGGTTATTTGAGAAAGGCATTGTGTGCCGAGGTTGGCCTTTGGTACTTCAAGTCCCATCATCCATGGTCCACCCTCCTCCGCAATGCAGTAGAATGTAGAGTGGGTCATGGGGGCTCTGTGTGCAAAGTATGGTCTTTATCGGTCTTTGTTTGGGGCCGCAGCGGTCTTGGGGAATGAGTAGAGGTACTTCAAGTCCCATCATCCATGTTGCGCCATCCTCTAAACTGCAGTAGGATGGAGAATGGGTCATGGGGGCACT
Organism: Anolis apletophallus; assembly: GCA_030556195.1. NCBI lineage: Eukaryota > Metazoa > Chordata > Lepidosauria > Squamata > Anolidae > Anolis > Anolis apletophallus. The sequence continues at coordinate 6,395 of JARBWK010004266.1, forward strand.
GTGTGCCAAGTTTAGTCTTTATCGGACTTTGTTCAGGGCCGCAGTGGTCTGTGGGAAATGAAGGGTTTCAAAGTACTACAAATCCCATAATACATGGAGGTACTGTAAGTCCCATCATCCATTGTCCATCTTCCTTCAAACTGCAGCAGGATGTAGAGTGGGTCATGTGGGCTCTGTGTGCCAAGTTTGTTGCGGTTTATCAATCTATTTGGAAGCTTATCATAAGTCTTCCCAGTTCCAGCCCTCTGTCAATTCACACAGAGTCGGAGTACATGGAAAAACAAACCTTTACTCTTAAGTAATCAGAGATAAATGTGTAGCTTTACCAAACAACCGGCCTTGAAAATAAACTTAGTCCATTGCAGATGTCAGTAAATAACTCACACAAAGTCCAATGCATTACAACCATGCATTATCTGCTTCTTCAACGATGCAAGGAATCTTGTATTAAATGGTCCAGATCTTCAGCAAGTCCTGTAGTAAGTCCATGGTAGAATTTCCATCAGTCTCTCCATGAACTACAGTCTTCATAACCTCCTTCCTCACACACCACATCAAAGAAACACTCCTCATGATATCTTCCATGCAGGGAGTGGCTCAAGCTTAATTGCTTAACTGCTTAATTATACAGGTGTTCTTCCTCAACACACATCTAAACAGAAGATGATCCTTGCAAATGTCAATAATTCACTGACACAAACAATAACAGTGACACTTCAAGGTACAAAACGATCTGCGAGGCAAGGGGAGCTGATGGCTCGTCTAGTCGTCTGTATTTCCGGTGAATCATCGCCCGACGCCTGCCCCATACCAACTACCCTCCCTCTCCCTGCTGCAGGCTACAACATTCAAGTAAACTGCGTAATTCTGCTCTGCAGACAGAGAGCAATCTGTTCACACTTAAAACTTCCTTTAAGTGTCTGTACGCAAACGCTAGAAGCCTTCGAACAAAAATAGGGGAGTTGGAATAATTGGCAAAAGAAAAAAATATTGATATTATTGGCATAACAGAAACCTGGTGGACGGAGGAAAACAAATGGGACACAAAGATTCCAGGTTATAAACTGTACAGGAAAGACAGGAGAGGGAAAATGGTGGCGGTGTGGCCCTGTACATAAATGAAGAGCTAGAATCTCATGAATTAGAACTTCAAGAAATTTCAAACTCACCTACAGAAACATTGTGGGTAAAAGTCCCAGGACAAAAACTAATCTAGCATTAGGGATCAAGCTACGCCCTCCCAACCAAACTCCAGAGGCAGACTGCTATCTGGAAAATGAAGTTAAACAGGCCTCAAAAAGAAATACATTAGTCATAATGGGGGACTTCAACTATCCCCGAATAGATTGGCCAAATTCTTGTTCTACGCATGAAAGAGAGACAAGGTTCCTCGACATGCTAGCTGATTATTCCCTTGAGCAGATGGTCATGGAACCAACCAGGGGAAAGGGGATCCTGACTTGGTGCTAACTAATGAACAAGATCTCGTTCAAGATGTCCTTGTAGCTGAGCCCATAGGTACCAGTGACCATAACACAATAACCTTCAACGTAAGTTTGATAGCAAACTGTCAGTGAAAACTAACACAGAGACATTAAACTTTCACAAAGGGAATTTCACCAAAATGAGAAAAATTGTAAAGAACAAACTAAAAGGAGCAGTAAAAAAAATCAAATCCCTCCAAAATGCTTGGAAACTGTTTAAAAATACCTTAAAACAGGCTGAACTAAAATGCATTCCAATAAAAAGAAAGAGGCATGGAAAGTCCAAAAGGACATCAGTATGGCTTACAAATGAAGTAAAAGATGTGATTGGAAAGAAGAAAACTCATTTAAGAAATGGAAGGCTCTTCCTACCGAGGAGAACAGAAAGGAACACAAGCTCTGGCAAACTAAATGCAAAGCAACAGTCAGGAAAGCCAAGAGAGATTTTGAGGCACACATAGCAAAGAATATTTTAAAAAACAACAAAAACTTCTTTAAGTACATCAGAAGCAGGAACCCAACTAGAAAAGCAGTTGGGCCACTGACGACAATGGTCAGAAAGGGAAAATCAGCGAAGACAAGGAGATTGCTGAGCGGCTAAATGACTTCTTTGCCTCCGTTTTCACACAGGAGGACAGACAACATATGCCTGCAGCTGAGTCAGTTTTTTCAGGGAGGGAATTAAATGAATTAAACCAGATAGAGATAAACAAGGAAGATGTTCTCACATGCCTTACTAAACTAAATGTCAGCAAATCACCAGGGCCAGATGGCATCCACCCCAGAGTTCTTAAGGAACTCAAGTGTGAAATTGCTGAAATTCTAGCCAAAATATATATCCTTTCTAAGATCAGGCACTGTACCCGAGGACTGGAGGGAGGCAAATGTAACTCCGATCTTCAAGAAAGGATCCAGGGGTGATCCAGGAAATTATAGGCCAGTTAGTCTAACCTCAGTTCCAGGCAAAGTGATGGAAACCATTATTAAAGAAAAAATTACTAAGCACATAGAAGAACAGGCATTGCTGAAGGAAAATCAACATGGTTTCTGCAAAGGCAAATCATGTCTTACTAACTTGTTAGAATTCTTTGAGGGTGTAAATAAACACATAGATAAAGGGGTCCCAATTGATATTGTTTACCTTGACTTTCAAAAGGCTTTTGACAAAGTCCTCACCAAAGGCTCCTAAATAAGCTCTTCAGCCATGGAATCAGGGGACAGGTCTTGTCCTGATTGGAACCTGGCTAAACTGTAGGAAACAAAGGGTGGTAATAAACGGACATTTCTCTGGGTGGAAAGAGGTGAGAAGTGGCGTACCCCAAGGTTCAGTTTTGGGTCCGTTACTTTTTAATTTATTCATTAATGATCTGGATGTAGGAGTAAATTCTGAGGTAGCAAAGTTTGCAGACGACACTAAATTGTTCAGGGTAGTTAAAAATGAAACTGATTGTAAAGAGCTCCAGAAAGATCTCTGAAATTGAGTGAATGGGCAACAAAGTGGCAAATGCATTTTAACCTAAACAAGTGTAAAGTCATGCACATCGGGGCAAAGAACCCCAACTACACCTACCAATTGATGGGGTCAAAGCTTTCCGAGACAAACCAGGAAAGGGATCTTGGGGTCTTGGTGGACAGCTCAATGAAGATGTCAACCCAGTGCGCAGCAGCAGTGAAAAAGCAAATTCTATGCTAGGCATGATCAGAAAGGGAATCGAAAATAGGTCAGCAAATGTTGTATTACCTCTCTACAAATCGATGGTAAGGCCACATTTGGAGTACTGTGTACAATTCTGGTCTCCGCACCTTAAGAAGGATATAACGGAACTGGAAAAAGGTACAGAAAAGGGCAACAAGAATGATCCAAGGGATGGAGCGGCTCCCTTATGAAACCAGGTTGCAACGCCTTGGTCTTTTCAGCCTTGAAAGACGGCGTTTAAGAGGTGACTTGATCGAAGTGTATAAAATCATGCATGGGATAGAAAAGGTGAATAAAGAAAAACTGTTTTCTTTGTCACAAAACACTAGGACTAGAGGGCACTCCTGAAGCTCCAAGGTAGGAAAATTAGGACTAATAAAGGGAAATATTTCTTCACCCAGAGGGTCATTGGGTTATGGAACTCACTTCCAGAAGAGGTTGTGACAGCTGTCAGCCTGAACAACTTCAAGGCAGGATTAGACAGATTCATGGATACCAAGTGTATCGGTAGTTACTGAAAAGGACATTCAAGTGCCACCTCGGAGTTGGTTGAGGTAGGCAGGATTTCCCTGGGTACTGGTTGTGGGGGTCGGGAGCAGGTCAGGGTTTTGCCCTCCCTTCTGCTCGAGATCCCCGTGTACAACTGGTGGGCCACTGTGTGATACAGAATGCTGGACTAGATGGGCTGAGGTCCGATTCAGCATGGCTCTTCTTATGTTCTTATGTTCCTTCGTCATCTCCATTCGCATTGCGGTTTTATTTGTTTCAAAAAAATTTTGGTCCGTGATCTCCGCCCCCTCCCCCGGCTTGCACCCCTAGACCATGGCCTAGGTTGGCCTTATGGGTAATCCTGGCCTGTTCACATATGTCACCCAATTTTTAAAAATATCAAAAACTTCGTTCTTCTGTTTTAACAAAAAACACCAAGAAAAACAAGAATGGTCATCTAATAAACACAGAATATAACAGGCCCCGCCTTTACACAGTTGAAAATGCCCAATTAAATCAGCCAATTGGAAAATCTCCTCTGAGTTTCTTAAACTTTTCTTACTAATTGGAGCTGACTGTGCTTTAGTTTTCTTACATACATTGCAATCAAGAAACTTCTTGCAATCTTTCAACT
>JARBWK010004267.1:0-10695 GCA_030556195.1 Anolis apletophallus
CCCATCCCTTCTCTTCCCCGTTGCTCTGTCCTGCCCCACCGAGGGGCCACACACACACACACACACACGCTTCTCCTCCTTTCTCTCTCTCTCTGCACTCTCTCAGATGCTTCTCCCCCCTCCCTCTCTTCCCCGTTGCTCTGTCTTGCCCCACCGCAGGGGGCCAAAATACACACACACACACACACACGCTTCTCCCCTCTCTCCCTGCGCTCTCTCAGATGCTCTCTTCCCCCCTCCCTTCTCTTCCCCATTGCTCTGTCCTGCCCCACCGCACGGGCCAACTTCACACACACACACACGCTTCTCCTCCATTCTCTCTCTGCACTCTCTCAGATGCTTCTCCACCCCTCCCTTCTCTTCCCCGTTGCTCTGTCTTGCCCCACCGCCGGGGCCAACTTCACACACACACACACTTTCTCCTCCTTTCTCTCTCTGCACTCTCTCAGATGCTTCTCCCCCTCCCCTTCTCGTCCCCATTGCTCTGTCCTGCCCCACCGCAGGGGCCAACTTCACACACACACGCTTCTCCTCCTTTCTCTCTCTGCACTCTCTCAGATGCTTCTCCCCCCCTCCCTTCTCTTCCCCGTTGCTCGTTCTTGCCCCATCGCACGGGCCAACTTCACACACACACACACACGCTTCTCCTCCTTTCTCTCTCTGCACTCTCTCAGATGCTTCTCCCCCTCCCTTCTCTTCCCCATTGCTCTGTCCTGCCCCACCAGGCGCCAACTTCACACACACACACACACACACGCTTCTCCTCCTTTCTCTCTCTGCACTCTCAGATGCTTCTCCCCCTCCTTCTCTTCCCGTTGCTCGTTTCTTGCCCCATCGCACGGGCCAACCTTCAGCCCTCCAGGTGTTTTGGACTTCAACTCACACCATTCCTCACAGCCTCAAGCCTCTTCCTTTTCCTCTCAGCCTGGGCAAACTTGGGCCCTCGCTCCTCAGGATCGGGGTGAGAGAGAGGCAGCGAGGAGTGAGGGGGCTCCTCCTCCTTTTGCTGCTTCCAAGAATAGAATACCCCCTCCCTCCTTCCTTCCCTCCCTCCTTCCTATTTGGAGAGTCCCATCTAGAATTCAGTGTGATTTATTCAAGTTTTGGCCTACAACTCCCAGAAATCCCAGCCAATTTACCAGCTGTTAGGATTTCTGGGAGTTGTAAACAAACCATCTGGAATGCGCATGCACTGGCATATATGAACTACTAACAAATTTTTAGTAATTAAGTTCCATTTTATAAATTTTGGGAAATTTTTTTGTAAGTCTTTCTTTTACTAATAAAAAAAAATCCCCCCCCCCCCCCATTAGATTTCCGATTTCCTATTTTTGGGTTCTAAACCATGCCTAATAGCCATATATAAATCGAGAAATTTTAGTCAAGCAATGGACCCCCAAAAAACCTGCGCCAATTTATCCACAGGTCAATGTAAGTCTTGTACTTAAACTCTTATTGAAAACGGAACCATCTTATTATCTGAATAACAGTTTTGAATAAGCAAATCAAGACATCAAATGTGCCATTGAATATAGGCAAAAGGGAGAGCTGAGTTTGCTCAGGGAGAATCCAAAAAGAAGCACCAACCCCTTCTGTTCTCTCCACTGCAGTGTCACTTTTGGCCTTTTAAAGTGCCTGGATCGGAAATGATGGCAGCCAGGGTTGACTTATCGAAGCGCCTTATCAAAATCCATAATTTGGGACCCCAAATCTGTCCTTGAATTATAAGTGTGGATAACTTATATATGAATGTATACAGTACTTCAATAACTTTTAAATCTTAAAGTAGAGGTTTTAATTCAAAGTTTGAGTTTCATAGGAAAATCGTCTAATATGCCATTAGAAACAAACATGGAGACCCATGCTGTCTTTTCTGCTACTACTGTTAGCATTTGTCAAAACCTTTCGAGGGATGCCATTTATTTCACAAGTCCCAAAATAGCCTGAGTAGTGAAATGCTTGTTTACTGGGAACTGCATCCATTTATCATTAGGATGCATTTTGGGTTTCCGAAAAGTTTTACACGGATAACTCTTGTTTCACACTTGACATTTAAACAGCCCCTGTTTCCTCAAAAGACTTGTGTGCATCTTTGTGCGAGTTGGATAGTTATGAGTTTGATTAGAATTTGTAATTATGATCAGTGTGATTATTCGTTCCGTTGTCACTTTGGGAACCAGATAACTCCTGGTTTTTATCTACTGTAATTCTTAAACGCGTAGATAATAGTCTGGCTTTTATCTAATTATAAAAAATTGTCTTCTGTTTAAGACACAAACGATACAGTAACCTCGATAGGCATCTGAATGTTTGAAAGAATCCAACTTCCTTGTCTGTATTTCTTAATTAAGAACATAAAGTAATCAGGGTAGTTAATTGCTCCAGACTTCCTTTGTTCTTCGGATATAATACATCAACAGATACTGTGATGATTTTCATGTGCTGTGAGTGTCATTGCTTAACAAATTGTATTTCATTTATATTATATATGATTGGATCCAAGCTAGACAGAGGTAACAGATGAGGGGACAGTTGTCTAACTGGACCCTGGTGTGCTGTTGGTGGTGTCCTTTGTTCCCTCAACTGCTCCTATATGTCAGCTTGTGATTTCTGTGCTTCTCTGCCTGCATGTTTTCAAACACATTAACCACAACTCCACTTTAATATTTCTCTTCCCTTCTCTGTGTGTCTGGTTTGTGTGTGTGTGTGATATGTCTTCTAATTCTACTGAAATAGTTTGCTATTTTGAAAGCTTAGAACCCAACCTCTAACCCATTTAGTCCATCCTTTCTGGCCTTTAAAACTTCAGAAGACATTTTTAATGATTGAGCAATGAAATTTAGGAAAACCGTGTGCTCCTCATAAGGATTCTGTCAGAATTACAGTTGCCATCATCCCTTTGTTTACTGTGGATGTTACAAAACGAATCTCTTAACAATGACATTGAGAGTAGGGCATAGGGATGTGTTTCAATAATAATAATACTAATAATAATAATAATAATAATCTTTACTTGTACCCCACCCCCATCTCCCCAATGGGGACTCGTGGTGGCTCACATGAGGCCAAGCCCAGACAACAAATTACAATAAAATAAAAATTTAAAAAATCAAAAACATCAGCAATAAATGCAATAAAAATACATACATATAAATAGAAAACATATACAATTAAATACCTAAAATCACAGTGACAGAGCGGGCCGCAGGCACACATATAAAGTGTTAAAAACTCAGGGTGAGATACGCGGAATAGCATCCTTTATTGGGGGAATGGACTCCAAGAATGGGGACATTGAGGAGAACAATGATAGAAATTAAATAGCTACTCACTAAAGGCACATTATTTATTTCCGTTGGAGTTAATGTCTTTTCTGATGTTGACAAAAGCTTTGTTTTACATGGATTAAACATTGCTCCTGGTTGGGCAATGAATTAAACCCTTGTGCCGGCAGGATTGCTGACCAACAGGTTGGTGGTTCGAATTTGGGGAAAGGGGTGAGCTCCTGTCTCAGCTTCAGCTTCTCATGTGGGGACATGAGAGAAGCCTCCTACAAGTTGGTACATCCGGGCGTCCCCTGGGCAACATCCTTGCAGATGGCCAATTCTGTCACACCAGAAGCAACTTGCAATTTCTCAAGTTTTTCCTGACATACACAAAACCTGATTAAGAGCAGCCCTTGAAACCATTATGTGTAAACCTTCTTCAAATCTTTCTATAATGTATAACATAAAATAATAGTTCAGGTAGTGAACCACGGTGGTGCAATGGGTCAAACCCTTGTGCTGGCTGAACTGCTGACCTGAAGTTGGGTGGTTCGAATCCATGAGACGGGTGAGTGCCCATCTGTCAGCTCCAGCTTCCCATGTGGGGACATGAGAGAAGCCTCCCACAGGATGGTAAAACATCTGGGCGTCCCTTGGGTAATGTCCTTGCAGATGGCCAATTCTCTCACACCATAAGTGACTTGCAGTTTTCAAGTTGCTTCTGACATACACACACACACCAAAGTTCAGGTCCTTGCCTTGCTTCCAATACTTTAAGTAGATTTAAGACTCAAGCACCATTCATTCTGTACCTGGCCATCATTTCTTCAGTGAACAATAGGGAAGTGATTGCTATTTAGCTTTTTCTGGACAGAGGAATTCAGTCCTAGGTACTAATACATTGTTTTAAAAGAAATAAAGATTCACAAAACTGTCAGTGAAATGCGTTACTGACAGTGTGTTAAAATGGCAACAGAGATCCTTTGGAATGCCTTGTCATTCAAACTGTTAAATTGACAACGAACCGCAAACCCTGTCTTGCCTTGACAGTTTTGTTTTAAAAGTATTAACAATACAGTCCTATGCATATTTACTCAGTAGTAAGTCCTGCTGTGCTTAATGGAGTTTTCTCCCAGCTTTGTATGCACAGGATAGCATTGTGTTGCGTATTATACAATAAATTTTGATTCCTTGCTTTTAATCTCCAAGAAACGCCTGACAGATTTAAAGGCTAAAAAGGATCTTGGAATGATAACAAGAAGGGCATATCTGGGAAAATGGATGGGTAGAGGCCATGTTTAAAGTGTAAAAGACATGATACTATATTTTCTGACTATATTTTTTTCTTTTCTTGGAATTGTGGCACTGTTGGTTTTTTAAAATAGAGAATCTCCCAGGAACGTGAAAAGTTTGCAGATGAAGACAGCATATTTTATGCACTTGGAGAATGTGGCCTGATCTCCTTTTCTGACTACATCTTCCTCACAACCGTTCTCTCTAGTAAGTGCATGTTTTTGTTCCATACTATTTCCATAATACTGATGAGTTCTTGATGTTTCTGTATATTTTGTGTATATTTTGTACATAGATTAAAAGCCTCCTGTTGGTTTGGATGAAAACTGAGTCAATGTGTTTTCTTAAACAGTGAACCACACAAGGTCAGACAGTGCAGTTAAACTCTGCTGACAACTTATAAGGACTCTGCAATGTATGGGTTTATTTTTTCTGGCTTGCCACCTGAGACAATCAGTCAGTGTGCAGCGTATTTAGGGAAGGCATGTTTGGAAGGAGAAAACTATAAATCATGCATCTATCCCACTTCGACACACCATATTTCAGGTCTCGGTGGTGGCCGGGAGTGCGTTTGCACAGTTAAAGCTTGTGCGCCAGCTGCGCCTGTACCTTAGGAAGTCTGATCTGGCCACGGTGGTCCACACTCTGGTTACATCCCGTATAGACTACTGCAACACTCTCTACATGGGGTTGCCTCTGAAGACTGCTCGGAAACTGCAATTAGTCCAACGCTCTGCAGCCAGGTTACTAACAGGAGCGGGGTACAGGGAGCACACAACTCCCTTGTTGCGCCAGCTCCATTGGCTGCCAATTAGCTTCCAAGCACAATTCAAAGTGCTGGTCTTAACCTACAAAACCCTATATGGTTCCGGCCCAGTTTACCTGTCCAAGCAGATTCTCCCCTATGAACCATCAAGGATGCTAAGATCCTCCGGGGAGGCCCTGCTCTCGGTCCCGCCACCTTCGCAAGCGTGTCTGGTGGGAACGAGAGACAGGGCCTTCTCCGTGATGGTTCCTGGGCTGTGGAACTCTCTCCCAAGCGAGGTTAGATCTGCCCCCTCCCTCTTGTCCTTCAGGAGGCTAGTAAAGACCTGGCTTTGGAACGAAGCATTCCCAGAAGAAGGCTGAGACTGGTTATAGACCATAATGAATGAGCACATTTATAGACTGAGTGAAATTGTGTTTAGTCTGCGATTTGGCTTTTATGTATTTTATTCATATGTATTTTAATCTTTTATTGCTGTTGGATGTTTTTAATTATTATTGTAGCATTGAATCTTTGCTGTGAGCTGGTCTGAGTCCCTCTACGGAGGTGAGAATATCGAGATACAAAAGTTTTAAATAAATAAATATTTTTTAATTTATTTACTATGCTTCTATACCGCCCCTCTCAGCCCGAAGGCGACTCGGGGCGGTGAACAAGCGGCAGCAAGTGCCCATATACAAAACATATCATAATATGATAAAAACAGCCATATAAAAACCATACAAATTAACAGTTAAAAACTACAAAATACAAATCTCAGCATCTCATTCTTAAAATCGGTTTCCATTGCATCGTCATAATATTCCGTCGGTCTCAGTTTATTAAAGTTCGTCTGCGAATGCTTGCTTGAACAGCCAAGTCTTGACTTTCTTACGAAATGTCAGGAGGGAGGGGGCTGATCTGATGTCACTAGGAAGGGCGTTCCAAAGCTGAGGAGCCACCACTGAGAAGGCCCTGTCTCTCGTCCCCGCCAGTCAGACCTGCGGGACCGTAAGCAGGGCCTCTCCAGATGATCTTAAACATCTCAATGGTTCATAGGGAGAGATGCGTTCGGACAGGTAAGTTGGACCAGAACCGTTTAATAAACTACTCAGAGGCACACCACAACATTAAACCATAGTTATGGCCTGTAATTAAATTCGTCATTCCTTGTAATGAAATTAATCATTAAGAACAAAGCCCAATGAATATTAATACATGATTAAATAATAGAATGCTAACGAGCTACTTATGTGTGGTAATAATTTCACATTCATTAGTTTTAATTATTTTATATCCTTTAAAGAGAACATTTTCACGTGAAAACAAATATTATTGGGGCTATGAAAATTGCTTACATATTTACCTGTTGACTCCCGAGATGGTTTTCACCTTAGAGCGATCCCTGCGCTCATCACCTCGGGGCTGGAGAGTGTCGGTCTAGTGTGGGAGTCCCCGGAGAGCCTGGCGATCCTGCTGGTGTACCGTGCGCCCTAGCGCACCGGCGGAGAGTCTGGCGCGGCTGCTGGAGACTGTGTCGGAGTGGGCATTGAGGTTCCCCAGACTTATTGTCTTGGGGGACTTCAATGTCCACGCCGATGCAGCCTCTATTCCATCTGCAGCCGCGGACCTAATTTCGACCATGGCGACATTAGGCCTCTCCCTGTGTAACTCGGGACCCACACACTCGGCCGGACACACCTCGATCTGGTGTTTAGCGCAGGGGTTCAAGTGGACCTAGCCTCTGTAATAGAGGTTCCATGGTCGGACCACTGTGCTCTAAGGATCCGGGTTGAGCAACCGCCTCCCCCATGGCGCGAATGGATTTTTTGTTAGCCCAAGGAGACTTATGGAACCCGGTAGGTTCCTGAATGCTCTGAGGATCTGGAGTCTACCAGCGTCTCAGTCGAGGAGCTTGTCCAGGCTTGGAACACCTCACTGGCCAGAGCCCTCGCGAGATTGCTCCTAGGCGCCTCTCCGACCCCGCAATCATCGGTCCCCTGGTATACAGGGGACCTCAGGACCATGAGCGGGGGAAAGGAGACGGCTTTTGGCGCGAGTGGCGGAAGCTCCGTGTGAAAGCCTCATTATCAGCTTATAAGCTATTAAAAGAGACTTATGAGCATGCTGTCAAGGCAGCCAAAAATGAATACTTCTCTGCCTTGATAGCGTCTGCAGGCTCACGCCCGGCCCAATTGTTTAAGGTGATTCGGTCCTTGACGACGGTCCCTACTGTCCCAAAAAATAGTGATCAGGCCCTCACTGCCGGTGCTTTCCAGAGCTTTTGCAGACAAGATACTGAGCCTCCGCCGGGACCTCCCAGCCACAGTTGATACAGTGAGAGAGCTAGAGACCCGTGGCCCTCCGCCGGGCCACCCTCGACCGGTTTCGGCCACTGGACGCAGATGCTGTTGACAAGATAGTGACTGCAGCTCGCCCTACCACCTGCTCCCTCGACCCGTGCCTCCTGGCTTGTTAGATCTTGCCTGGAGGGCTACGTGAAACCTCTGTTGAATATCATTAACAGCTCCCTTGAGCAAGGAGTTTTTCAGAGTGCTTGAAAGAGGCGGTGGTGGCTCCATTACTGAAGAAACCATCATTGGACCCGCGGTTCCCTCCAACTACCCGCCCGGTGTGAATCTCTCGTACCTGGGCAAGGTAGTTGAGAGGGCAGCTAATGGAGCAGTTGCAGTCCTTCTTGGATGACATAACATGGCTTGACGGCCCCTTCCAGTCCGGCTTCCGCTCGGGGCACGGGACGGAAGCGGTCCTAGTCTCCATCATCCCAGATCAACTCCGCTGCCAGCTCGACCAAGAGCGGGTCTGCGCTCTTTCGTGTTATTGGACCTCACGGCAGCGTTTGACACGATCGACCACAATCTTTTGATCCCCGCCTGGCCATGGCCAGGTGAGGGGGACAGCCCTTAAATGGCTGGCCTCCTTCCTCCGCTAGCGGTCTCAGCGCGTGTGAGGAGGGGGGGTGGTCTCTGGGGGCTCCCCACTGACTGTGGGGGTCCCTCAGGGGGCCATCCTCTCCCCTCTGTTATTTAACATCTACATGCAGCCGCTTGCACAGCTGGTGCGGGTTATGGAGCTGACCTGTCATCAATATGCTGATGACACTCAGCTCATTCTGAGGATGGGGCAGGCGGAGTCCGTCCCCGATAATTTCCAACATTGCCTTGAAGCCGTCACTGGATGGCTGCGAGCCAGTAGGTTGGTGAATCGGCGAAGACGGAGATCTTGTGGCTGGCCGCCCGGGCGGGATGGGTGCCCGGCTTCCGACCCTGGACGGTGCGGCACTACATCCAGCGCCCGTCAGTGAGAGCCTTGGCGTCCATCTGACTCCCAGCTGACCATGGAGGCCCAGGTCTCCATGGCCAGCAGGCTGCCTTTTTCACCTCCGCCAGGCAAGGAGGCTGGCCCCTATCTCTCCCAACGACCCGCCACGGTGATCCAAGCCACGGTCATCTCGAGGCTGGGTCGTAACGCGCTCGTTGGCCTGCCTGTGTCGCCGAGCTCAAGCTGGTGCAGAACACCGCCGCCCGGCTCCTGTCTGGGGCTCCAGCAGGCCGAATAACTCCAATCGCGCGGATCTGCACTGGCTGCCTATTGAGCACCGGGTCGCCTTCAAAGTGTTGGTTCTTACCTTCAAGGCCATTCACGGCCTGGGGCCAGCGTACCTGAGGGACCGTCTCACCCTATATTGCCCACCCAGAGATCACTCACAGGTCTGTAGAGGCCAACTTGCTGGCAGTTCCATCTGCCAAGCTGGCTCGCAACATCCACTCGCCCGGAGGCGTTCTCGTGATAGCTCCACGCTATGCGGAACGCCTCCCGGCTGAGGCCAGAGTTTGGGACCTACTCCTTCAGACGGGCCTGCAAAACCTATCTGTTTAAGAGGCCTTTGGGGAGAAATAGGCCCTACCCACCCGGTCCAATTTACCGGCTACCGCTGTTGTTTAATCGCTGTTTTTAACTGTTTTAATTGGACTTAATTGTACTGTACTGTTTTAACTGTGTTACATTTTTACTTTATGCTTTTTATGTTGTACACCTGGCACTGAGCCTTAGTATGTGAGTCGCCGCGAGCCCTCGGGAGTCGGCGACGCAGAAATCGCAATAAATAATAAATAATAATAATAATAATAATTGAGCTTGGTTTTGATTAGACATACAGTATATGGACCTGTACTGTTAAAAACACTTATTTTAACTAATTGAATGGTGCATGATCTTTTGATTGGATCTATGTAATCAAAAGGGAGTGGGGGAAGCTTATACGCAATGCTTCTATAACAGTCGTGAAAATTGGGTTTGTCGTGGCTATATTTAATTCAATAGATACAATCAGTTAAGTTGTGCTGATTTTGGGCTCCCTCGGCACAACTGTGTGCGTCTTTTAGCTCATTACAAGCGGTGCCAAAATTAAGATATTGGTTGCTATCTAAAGTCTTTGGCCTGCCAAGTTCCCTCCCTCAATTAAAGAACATTAGCCTGTATGGCTCCTTTGGTTGTTGCCCCTTTGCAATGATTTTTCAAAATTATACAGATCTGTTCTAAGTGGGCATTTTATGTAATCCCAGAGGTAGGATTATGAGACATTAGTTCAATAAAGCAAAGAAAATGGGCGGAACGATTCTTTTTGTTATTACTTGGTGCTCATCAGCTGGACACAGGGCTTAAATAATAAAACTCATTTGCATTTTACAAGAGGAGCTGCTTCCATACTGCATAGTAAATGAAGTCTGTCACCATATTTTATTTATAAGTAATTTACTGTTCTCCTGCAGTCTGTTTTCCTAGTCTGCCCAGTGTTTCTATGATTCCCTTTTCCCCCTGGAAGAGATAATAAAATAACATTTTAAAAGGTGTCAATACTTCTAGCCTCCTGTTAAAGGATCGAAGCAAAAAGCTTGGAGGACACTGCACCAGTTTCATGGCATCAGCTGCTCCTCAATTGATTTTATCAGTGCAGTTTGAATTTCTTTTTACAATGAGGTACAAGGTTAAATGAAATGAGATGAGATTTCCTTTTTTTACCTTCTCTGAAATGAGTTAGAGAAATTGCCTCTTGCTTGGTGGTGGGTTTAGTTATTGGAAGAAGAGTTGTAGGAAAAGGATTAGGGAACAGGATACTGACAAAACCAACAGGAGTAAAATCCTGCGTTTGCTTTTGCATCCCACACCAAACCATGATTTCCTTGGAAGCTGCAGAGCTGTTTGGGCTGGAAGTCAGCCCTGAAGAAAAGGGAAGTTCTCTACCAGCCTGCACCACAGGAAGAACACCACCATCCCCACGTCAGTGCCAGGCAAATCTGTGCTTAAGTCTGTTCAGCAGTTCACCTGGGAAGCATGATCTCTTCAGACACCAAGATTGATAAAGAGCTA
>JARBWK010004268.1:0-10694 GCA_030556195.1 Anolis apletophallus
ACACATGAGGGGCATAAATATACAATTACATATTATATTATTTAAATAAGGGGAGAGGGAGGGATGGATGGAACACATGAGGGGCATAAATATACAATTACATATTATATTATTTAAATAAGGGGAGGGAGGGATGGATGGAACACATGAGGGGCATAAATATACAATTACATATTATATTATTTAAATAAGGGGAGAGGGAGGGATGGATGGAACACATGAGGGCATAAATATACAATTACATACTATATTATTTAAATAAGGGAGAGGGAGGGATGGATGGATGGAACACATGAGGGGCATAAATATACAATTACATATTATATTATTTAAATAAGGGGAGAGGGAGGGATGGATGGAACACATGAGGGGCATAAATATACAATTACATATTATATTATTTAAATAAGGGGAGAGGGATGGATGGATGGAACACATGAGGGGCATAAATATACAATTACATATTATATTATTTAAATAAGGGAGAGGGGATGGATGGACACATGAGGGGCATAAATATGCAATTACATATTATATTATTTTATTTAGGGGAGAGGGAGGGATGGATGGAACACATGAGGGGCATAAATATACAATTACATATTATATTATTTAAATAAGGGGAGAGGGATGGATGGATGGATGGAACACATGAGGGGCATAAATATACAATTACATATTATATTATTTAAATAAGGGGAGAGGGAGGGATGGATGGAACACATGAGGGGCATAAATATACAATTACATATAATAATAACATAAAGGGAGCCCCCTGCTTCAGCCTACCTTCCCAAACGTGCAGGATCCAGGAGTAGCCGGACCACGAGAGAGGCGACGACCGACCGAGGCAGCAGCCGAAGAAGCTCCAAATCGCGACTGTGTGGGCCACAGGGATTCAGTAGCCGAGATTTCGGCAACAGGAGTATCGCGAGACTGCGCGAGCCACACGGGATTTCGATCGAAATCCTGTGTGGATGGCATAGTCTCGCGATACTTCCTCCGGAACCCGGAAGTTGGTATTTTTTTAAAATTTTATTATTTAATTTTTCTATTTTTATTTTTTATCAAAAAACTGAGCGGGCCGCAGGCAAGGGGCTGCCGGGCCGTGTACAGCCCCGCGGGCTGCCTGTTGGACAGGCCTGTTGTATATTATGTGACTTGCATTTCCACATAATTTAATAACCTAACCCAGTAGATACTTAGAGCTTACTTACATTGTTTCAGCTATTTTGTTTAATTTGTTTATTTTATTTTTGTGACCTTGCTTTTGTGATTTGATAATATGCTAAATTGCATTCCATCCTATATTGGGAAGGAGGCAAGATAAGGATTAAATAAACTACGTTAAAACAACTATTTGCCTACTCCCTTTATGTCACACATCATTTTAAAGCTGGGTCTTCTATCATCAATGCTCACCTGAGACGATACTCTGTGTTATCATCCTCCAGCTAAGGAGGAGATTTCCATTTGACCGATTTCCCCTTGCAATGCAAATCCAGTGTTTCTCTTGCCTTCAGCGTCAGTGTGTCAGTGACCTTCTAGAATTGCCCCTTGGCTACTGCATGGGTTAGAATAGACAGAGGAGAAGACTGCTTTTGACTGGGAATGGAAGTAGTAGGCTTGGCTTGGCCTTTTTGTAAAAGCTTTGATACTTCCCTGCTATACCTTTTTACCAGCTGATCTGGAAAATTTGTTTTTTTGGCTTTCAGCTCCTTCGTAACTTTCTTTGCAGTAGCTTTGGAGGGCTTTTCTTGTTGACAAAGAGGCACATCATAGTACCTTTGCACATACCTTTAACTAAAGCCTGGGTGACTCTGGGAAGTATAGTGCAAAAAGATAACTTTTCCAAACTTTTTCTTTACATCTGAAGATCCAAACAAGATGATGTTTTAAAATATGTTTTGATCTTTAAAGTGTTTATTAAGAGTTTAAAATTTGGTCTTTAAAAACATTTTTTACTTTAAAAAAATCAACTTGTCTCCACTCTTGTAAAAATGCAAAATGGAGACTGAAGGGCAGCACTCTTTGGCATCTGTTGTGAGTCAGGGGACCAAGAATTACTTGAAGATGCCTCTCTGACCTCCAGGAATAACATCACAGGAAGGTGAGGGACCAACTCAGTTCTCCTTGCATGAAAAGCATACATAATGAACTTTAGAACTAAGAACGAGTGCCCACATTTACTTTTCTAATTCCTTTTTCTTTCGTCTTTCCAATTGTAAACTTCAGATTCCTCACAGCATCACAATTCCATATGCCATTATACAACTTGTGTAGAGAACATCTACATGGGCATGAAACCCAGGGCTGCTCCAAAGTGCAGCACTCTTCACCAGCCCTAAGTGTGGCTTCACTGTTTGTTTCCACTCTGTTGCAATGGTGGGACAGAGTCCTGACTTGCCAGTGGGGATGAACCTGATATAGCCCCACTGGATGGTGACCCTTACCTCTGTGGTTCTGTCGCCCTTGTTATGGTGGCCATGGAGCTCAAAAGAGCTCATAGCTATCCTGGGCTGCCATTTCTGGCGGCACAATTAAGTACTGGCATGACTCGGGGAGCGGGAAAGAAGGGGGCGATCCCCCTCTCCAAGTCACATATACCCCCTTGCAAATGTTAGTAGTGGTGCCCTGCGGCAGCAAGGAACTCTTTTGAGCTAGTTTTTAAAGATCCGATGATGCACCTTTGTGCGGAATCTGGTAGAGAATGCAGGAGGATCACCTGAAATGAAGATCACCCATTTCCAAGTTGCCCTTGATAATTGTGGGTTCATTTCTTGAATCTTGAAATCAATTAAATTGCTATGCTATAACCATAAACTAAAATAAATGGTCTGGATCTTTAATGTAAACACTCTTAATTCCCTTTAGAGACGGGAGGAGGCAGTTGTTATTGTTTGGCAAAAATTCAAGGGGCTTTGCATAAGCTGGAAAATGTAAAAATGCTTAGCAATGGAACAGTCTCACATTTAAATTACAGACTAACAATTCTGGAATGAAATTAATATTAAAATTCCAAGTCCAGCCAATTTAAAAACAATTTCAATTTAAACAGTTCACAGTTTTTGCCTTAGAAAACTCTGGACTTGATTTGTAATCTAGTTTATTTCAATAGTTAGTTCCAGTCTCTGTGCTGGTCTTTGCTAAACTTTCATTTCATGCCTCAATATATTAAACAATCCCCTCCAAAATGTTTTGAAGGCTTTTCTTCTTCTTGAGGGAAGATGATTCCAAAGGTTTATTGTGCAATTGAGGTGCCCGTACAGTGTTCCCTTGCTACTTCGCGGTTCGCTTATTGTGGACTCGCTGTTTCGTGGATTTCAAAAAATATTAATTTAAAATATATATCACGGTATTTTCGTTGTTTTGTGGGGTTTTGCCGCCGCCACTCTCCAAGGCGCTTTCCCTCCTAAGTTGTCCCTCCCTCCAGCCTTGAAGGGCCTTTCCTTCCTTTCCTTCACTTTATTTTACGTTTATAAAGACTTAAAACATTGTATAACTACTAAAATAATGTATAAATATTAAAATAAATACAGCATCCCTACATCGCGGTTTTTCACTTATTGCAGGAGGTCCTGGAACCAGGGGCGGACCTACCTGTTCCCGGGGGGTACGCGAAAATTTTTTTTTGCCCCCCCCCAGTTGCTCCCGAGGGGAGCCCAGTGCGCATGCGCCAATCTGTGCGCACGCGCACTGACTCCAGAGCGCGCCTCCCGCTTTGGAGGCCAGTGCGCATGCGCGAACTGCACGCACGCGCACTGGCTCCAAAGCGGGAGGTGCGCTCTGGAGCCAGTATGCATGCGCAGAGCTGTAGCGCCTGTAGAAGCTTCTGCGCATGCGGAGGCGCGGCCGGCCTAACAAAGGCCCGACCGGCGCGGCGCAGGCCACGGAGCCGGCTGTGGAGGCCTGGCCGGGCGCGGCGCGGCGCAAGCCACGGAGCTGGCTGCGGAGGCCTGGCCGGCGCAACGGTGGGGCGGGGCAGCGGGCGCGGGCGGCGGCAGGGCGGAGGCGGCGGGGCGGAGCCGGCACGGCGGCGCCCCTCCCAGGTGGCGACGCCCCTCCCGGGTGACGTCGCCCTACGCGCCTGCGTAGTCCGCCTAATGGACGAACCGGCCCTGCCTGGAACCTAACCCCAGCACATGGGAGCAGTCATGAAGGCAGTAATACATACAAATCTTAAAGAGATGTAACATTTAATATTGGGCTCAGTTCTACTACATACTTTCCAAACTAATTTGTATATGAATAGGCAAATGTTTATTTTAATTAGTAAGACTGCCAAGAACTAGAAAAAAATGCAACAGCATTTTTTCTAGTTATGTCTCTACTGTAAGCAGTCAAGTCGTTCTGAAATTACAATTCCTGTAAGAGCTTTCTTGCAACTGTAGAGAGTATTGTAAGATGTGTGTCATCAATTCTGTCAGAACTTTACAGCATGCCGATTTAAGAAGACCTGGGATCAGAAATGGGAAAGACTGATAGAAAAGACTGATAGAAAAAGAGAGATATAAAGTGTTGAACCAATCCCTTTTTACGATTGTTCAATTGAACTAATATTTGAAATGCGACAATTACTGTTCCTTGAGGGAGGGGGTGGGGGGAGGAGCGGGGGGGGGGGACAGAGAGATACAAGGGCAAGATAGAGGTGGGTAGGACAAGATTACCAGGAGAGTAATATGTATTTATATGTATTTATAATGTAACACAATATTTAATAACGATGCTTGATTGTGATGTTACTTGTTTATTTTTCCTGACACCACCTCTACTTTCTACTTACGTATTGTTAATACTGTATTTGAAATCTCAATAAACACTTTTAAAAAAAAAAAAATCAATTCCTTCAGAACTTTATTGGTAGCCAAGATGTAAAAATAGCCTACAGGTTTTATCATTTTATCTTGTGCATTTGGCCCGCCCATTATGTTCTATTTTTCATTATGTTATTTTGCACTGTTTATTTTATCTTGTTACTTTATGTATTTTATTGTGATGTAACATTTCGTTGCTTTGTATTTTATTTTCTGTTATTTTCTGTATTTTGGGCTTGGACTCATGTTAGCCACCCCGAGTCCTCTTTAGGGAGATGGTGTATAAATAAAGATTATTATTATTATTATTATTATTATTAGCGTATGGAAAGCATTCACATCAGGCTATCCAAACACTGCTTACTCAGTGCCATGCTTCATATTCTTTGAATGCTTAAATCCTTGTTCTATCCTGGACGAGCCCCCTTTCTTTTATCATGCACTAGCTGAGGACCCGGCGGTGCCCGGGTTATTTGACGAAGGCATTGTGTGCCAAGGTTGGTTCCAATTAGATGTTTATGTGGCTTGCAGTGGTCTCAGGAACTTAGTGAAGGTACTGCGAGTCCCAGGGCCTAGTCAGAAAAATCAAGTTACGGAAGCCTAACAATATCCCATGAGCTGAGGCCTAGTCAGGAAAATCAAGTTAAGGAAGCCGTTCTGTCAATTTTGGGCCTGGTTTGTGTTTTATAGGGGCTTTAGTGTTGTTTGTAAAGTGAATGATGTGAAGGTACTGCAAGTCTCATTATTCGTGGCCCCTCCTGCCCTAAACCACACCAGTGGGCCCTTGGTCGCCTGTTTGCCAAGTTTGATCCTGATCTGTCAGTGCTGTGGGCCTCTGCCTGAGGCCTTTCCCTTCCCTCTGAGTCACTTTAGAATGTTTGAATGTGGTTGGCCATTTGGAGGCAGTTATGCAAATTCCATTTCAGTGGCAACCAATCCCCTCTGTCTGGGGCCGTAGAATGTTGGAGTTCTGAGGCTGGCCAGTTAGAGCCCGTTATGCAAATAATCCCACAATGGCAGCCAATCGAAACGCTGGCACATATTCCTCCGGTCGCTCACTCGGTCGCTCGGCTGCAAACACTGACTTTTATTATATGTAATAGATAAGAAGAGCTTGGTAAACCTTAAACACTCGAATGTTCCTACAATAATCTACATTAGTTCAGCCAAAGCTGATATTCTAATTTCCATGTATCTTGTTTCCTTTGAAATGTTAATACCTTATACCATGCACTGAATTAATATTTTTACATACTTCAGCTTTTGTTCCTCCTGCGTGTTTGTGAATTGACAAAACTACAGACAAAAATGTTTTTTTTAACATAGTTGTTTATTGATTTATTTTTTTTAAATAAACTTTTAAATATTTTCACATGCAACGTTTGGTGTGATCTGAGCAGAGAGAGGTAAGATGACGGGGCGCCTGCAGTTCCTGCGAGGAGGCTGAACAGGGCTGCTGCGGTGAAGGAAGGGGTCTGGCATCAAGCAGTCCTGCAGCCTCCTCCTGCCCCACTGAGGCCAGCCATTCCCCATTCTCCCACAACCTGGTCTGCTCTGCTCTGCGTGATTCAGAAGTCGTGACATTAATCGAAGATGTGCAGTGGACTCACTGTTCCCTTAAAGGGCAAATATGGAAACACGGACTAAAGGCCACTGAGCCAGCTACCAAGAGACACCAAAAAAAAAGGAATAACTGAAAATATGTCAATAGCAGCCTCATTTTTTTTCTTGACTCACTTTGCAGTATCGTTTGACCCTAGCCTCCCCTTCGAGATGTGTCGCGGCTGCAGTTGATCAGGACAGTGTTAGGGAACTGGCAGTGGCTCCCTCCTCCCATGCACTCATCTTCTTCCCCTCACACCGCTCTTTCCCCTCCCTTCTGCCTCGTGCGCTTTCCCCTCTTCCCTTCTGCCTTCCACTAGCTCGCTCGCGCGCTCTCTCTCTACCGCTGTAGGCCAAAACATCACGGAGGAGGGGAAAGGGAAAGCTCCCTTCTTGGAGCTGCTCTCCTTCAGAAGCCCAGGCACTGGCCCCGCCCTCCAGGCAGCACTCATATGGCAGGAATGCCAATCAACACCAAGCCCCACCTCAGTCTCACAACACTTCCGCCTTCTCTAAGGTAGCCAAACCCACCCCCACCCCTCCTAGAGGGCCAACGGACGCTACTGCTTGCGGGGGAAGGAGGAGGAGGCTGAGGTGAGCGGAGGGAGGGGCCGGAGGGGCCCACCCATCATTATTTG
The DNA here is from genome assembly GCA_030556195.1 of Anolis apletophallus. NCBI lineage: Eukaryota > Metazoa > Chordata > Lepidosauria > Squamata > Anolidae > Anolis > Anolis apletophallus. Next base: position 7,055 of record JARBWK010004268.1, read on the forward strand.
AGTCCACAGTGCTCTCTGGGTGTAGGTGAACTACAACTTCCAAACTCAAGGTAATGCCCAGCAAACTCTTTCAGTACTTTCTGTTGGTCATGGGAGTTCAATATGCCAAGTTTGCAAGAGTTCAGGATGCTCTTTGATTGTGTGTTAACTATAAATCCCAGAAACTGTAACTCCCAAATGTCAAGGTCTATTTTCCCCAAACTCCATCTGTGTTCACATTTGGGCATATTGAGTATTCATGCCAAATTTGGTCCTGATCCAACATTATTTCAGTCCACAGTGATCTCTGGGTGTAGGTGAACTACAACTTCCAAATTCAAAGGTCAATTCCCAAGCAAACCCTTTCAATACTTTATGTTGGTCATGGGAGTTCAATATGCCAGGTTTGGTTCAATTCAATTGTTGCAAGAGTTCAGGATGCTCTTTGATTGTGTGTTAACTATAAATCCCAGAAACTACAACTCCCAAATAACAAAATCAATTTTTTTGACCGATGGTCCCTCCTTGGGTTAGTATTAGTATGTTTTGTGGCCAAATTTGGCAGCAATTTGTCCAGTGGTTTTTGAGTTATGTTAATCCCACAAATGAACATTATATTTACATTTATATTTAGAGAGAGAGCACGCACATCACAGGGAAGCATGTCTGTGTAGGAGGGTGGGTCAAAAGAACATCACTGCAGACTGAAGACTGAGAGGAGACATGATAGCCCTATAGAACAAGCCCTATGAGGAGCGGCTTAAAATGCTGGGCATGTTTAGCCTGAAGAAGATAAGGATGAGAGGAGACATGATAGCCATGTATAAATATGTGACAGTAAGTCATAGGGAGGAGGGAGCGAGCTTGTTTTCTGCTGCCCTGAGACTAGGATGCAGAACAATGGTTTCAAACTACAACAAAGGAGATTCCCCTTGAACATTAGGAAGAACTTCCTGACTATGAGAACTGTTCAGCAGTGGAACTCTCTGCCTCAGAGTGTAGTAGAAGCTCCTTCTTTGGAGGCTTTTAAACAGAGGCTGGGTGGCCATCTGTCTGGGGTGCTTTGATTGTGATCTTTTGTTGTATGAAGGCAGAAGGTCCTTGGACTAGATGAGCGATGGGCAACCTTTTGAGCATGGTGTGTCAAAATTCGCCAAAAACCAAGCATAATTTGGGTGGTGTGTCACTTCAAGAAAAAAACCCATAATTTTGCAATATTTAGTTTAAATAATGGTAGTATGGACTCAGATAACCCAGTTCAAAGCAGATATTGCGAGATCTCCTGCCTTGATATTCTGGGATATAGGGCTGTGCGGAAGGGCCCCCAGATCATCAAGGCAGGAAATCCCACATTATCTGCTTTGAACTGGGATATATGGCAGTGTGGACTCAGATAACCCAGTTCAAAGCAGATATTGTGGGGTGTCCTGCCTTGATATTCTGGGGTTTAGGGCTGTGTGGAAGGGCCCCCAGATCATCAAGGCAGGAAATCCCACATTATCTGCTTTGAACTGGGATATATGGCAGTGTGGACTCAGATAACCCAGTTCAAAGCAGTGCTTGTGGGGTGTCCTGCCTTGATAGTCTGGGGGGTAGGGCTGTGTGGAAGGGCCCCAGATCATCAAGGCAGGAGATCTCTCATTATCTGCTTTGAACTGGGATATATGGCAGTGTGGACTCAGATAACCCAGTTCAAAGCAGATATTGTGGGGTTTCCTGCCTTGATATTCTGGGGTATAGGGCTGTGTGGAAACGTCCTGAGAAGGAAGGAAGGTGAATAGATACAGATATAGACACACACACACACACACACACACACACACACACACACAAAGAGAATAGTAAGAGGGCAGGGGAAAGGGTGAGAAGGAAGGTGTGTGTGTATGTCTATATCTGTATCTATTCACCTATACATATGGCATGGGCGAACTTTGGCCCTCCGTGTGTTTTGGACTTCATCTCCCACAATTCCAAACAGCCAGTAGGAAGTCCAAAATACCTGGAGGGCCAAAATTTGTCTATGCCCCCCCCCACACACACATTTATATATATATATATATATGTGTGTGTGTGTGTGTGTGTGTGTGTGTGTGTGTGTGTGTGAGTGATTGGTTGGGGGGGGCGCCAAAATACTGTTCGCTTACCATTTAAAATTACCTAGATCCGGCCCTGGGAACTGGCAACCACATTCCTGCCAGTTTGCTTTGCAAACTCTTACCTTCCTCCTCCAGCCCAAACTACCTTGTCTCCATCTTCACAGACTAAAATAAAACTATTGATGTATTCCTTGTGCCTAGTTATGGTCTCATACAAAGAGTCACATTGCGACCCTCATATGGGTGGCTTCTTTATCCTTACGTAGTCCCCATTACTCTGTTATCCCATGTGTTGTTTCCAATGATGGCTAATAGGTAGCCAGCTCCACAAAGCACAGGATCCACCAACACTGGAGAAGATGTCTGCCCAAGTTTTGAAAGCAAACAAGCAGAAAGTAACCTCTGTATATTCAGATAGGTTTCTTTGCCATTGCTGAACCATCACAGAGAACTTTAACCTGTTAAGTACACCCGGAATATATTCATATCCAAAGACAGTGGAGACTCAAGCACCATGGCAGACTAAAAATGTGGAGCTGGTTTCCCACGTTTTATGCCCTTGGAACATTTTGTAAAGACAAGGGCTAGGTGAGGGATACTCCGCACATTTTTGCAGAGTCAGCCCATAATAGGCAAGCAATTACTACCTGCCTACTTACCCAGTCACCTGGCAGTGCCTAATTCCCACAGGTCACAGTTGAGGTTCAGCTGACAGTGGTAAGAATAGGGGCCGTCTATTAGGCTAGGGTCAATGTGATACAAGGGAGATGCTTTGAATCCCTTCTCTTAGGCAGGAATCTATTTCCCCAGGAGGGTGCTTCTGCATCTCCATTCATCAATGGCAACCAGTCCCTTAAGGCAACTGAGGCAGGAAAAGGGAGGAAGAGGCAATTGCCTCCTGGACTAAGGAGCAGGGAGCCCTAGGAAATAAGTGAGTATACCATTAAGTGAGTAGGACAGAGAAACAGTGAGAGAGTGAAGCAGCAGCTGGATAAATATACAGGACACGGAGAGAGCAGGACACACAAACAGGGCCCATTTGTAGCAGAAGTCATGGAAAGCCAGGCTGCAGCATGCAGAGTTGAGGCTTCCGTCCCAATTAGAAACTAAGAGGAGAAAAAGAGAAGAAAGGGAGGGTGAAGAGAGAAGGTAGGAATGACCTCAAAGAAGCCAGGCTCCTAACCTGTTGTTTTGGAGACAGCTGAATCCTGATCCATGTATCTGCAATGATCGTCTATCTGATAGTATTTCTAAAGTTTATCATATTCAGATTGTTTGATCAGATCCAAATGTTTACTTAGTCTGGAGGTGAGGGACCTTTTGCCCTCGAGATATTTTAGCATACCACTCCCATCAACTCCAAATGGCCAACGATCAAGGATTGTGCTGGTTCAAAATGTCGAGATGTCTATCTTCTAATAATTTGCATGTTCTTGTCAGGCCTGGATTACGCGGTTGTGGCACCCTAGGCCACACTCTTAAAGCGCCGCCCCCGCTCTGGGGGGCGGGGCCGCTTGTGGGGGGCAGGGGCGCTTACTGGGGGCGGGGCTGTTGTGGGGGCGCTC
>JARBWK010004269.1:0-10693 GCA_030556195.1 Anolis apletophallus
AGCTCCCACCATCTTTAGATAATGAAGGGCAATTCTGCCTTTGCTCCATATTTTGACTTTCTGGCTCCGTGGAAAAAGCAAACAGAGCTCCGTTGCTCTTTTGAGTTGTACAAATTCCTGCTGAGGGAACCTGCCTCCTTATGTGCTTTTCCTCCCTTCTTAATTTAATGCCCAGGCAGAAAGCACAGCAAATATTTATAGGAAAAAGATAAATAACCTTTAAATTAAGACCCTACTTAACATCATTACATATTTATAAACCTTCGATGAAGAAGAAATGGGTGTTTGCACATTACAATGATTTAATCACCCAGGATTAATCCTCCGAGGGCTCATAACTCGATCTTCATTTGCTTCCCAAGATACTGGTTCTCATGGTCAATGCCGGCCTTAATTTCTTTTCCAGGACATATTGCCATTGAGCTGGAAAGTGAGGTTCAAATCTTGCACAGTATCTCTCAGAGCAAACACACATACACATGCACACACATATTGCATATAGCTTAGCTTGGTGTCTGATACATATCTCCCTCTCCCCTTCTTCCCCACAGGAGAGAAATGAGGAAATTATTGGCCTCTCTTTCTTGAAAATACTATCTAGGCACATCCTGAAGAACTCAAAATTGGAAGGACATGACTAAAGCATGTGGCGGGATGGGTTTGTGAATTGAATTATAGTTTCCAAATCACGATCTCCATGAACCGCTGCATTCTGGATAATAATATTTATAATAATATAATACTGTTTATTTATATTCCGCTCTTCTCACCCCGAAAGGGACTCAGTGCGAATTATATTACACATACGACAGACAGTCCCTGTTGGAAGACATACAAATTACAATACACAGTACACAGTGCAATTTTCGAAGGATTTCTTCTTCCTGGCTGCTTCATAGAGTGTGCGTCACAGGATGTAATTGCTCCATTACGCCATTGTTGTTATGTCATTGCGTCGTTACGTCACAAGGGGGTGCTGTTGCTCCATCCTCATGATGGGGAGCCTCTGTTTCCGCATTCCACCTTCTCAGCAGCCGAACTTCCAGGCGTTGTAAAGTCCTTCTGTAAAAATCCTTCCCCGCTTCACTTCGCGGTTCTCAGGTTTATCTAATCACAGCTGGACTGTTTTTAAACTACTGGGTGGGCAGTGGTCAAGGGCTCATAGCTGGTTGTCCAAGCCAGCTCGGGAATCGAACTTGCAACCTTCAGATTGCAAGCACAGCGGTGTTACCGCTGTGCTATCTCTCCGGATAGCAAGTGTCCCAGAAGCAAGCAAAATACAGCAGAGTCTTTTCTCAGCAAAAATATGCTTCGGCCCAACAGAGTCCAATTCCCGGCATCTGACCTTATCTACACACATTGTTTAGTAAACTCACAGATTCAGGTTTCATCCGAAATATTTGCAGGCTACAGAATAGACAGATGCTCTCACTGAGTCACAGAGGTGAGAAAAAGATGTATTCTTTCATCCTCCTTTACAGCCACCTGCTGACAGGTCATGTAAGGGACACTGGCTGATGCAACCTCTTTGCAATAACCCTCACATGTTTATGACTCAGCCATCACCGTACCCCTTAGATATTGCATCATGACATTCACAGCCATTACCCAGGTGCTATCAATCTTCCACATGTTCATCAAAGAGTATTTTATATGACTAAATTCTGAGCCATTTCTATCAATCAAAGCATACTTGAAAGGTGCCAATCCAATATCAGTTCACAAATCCTAGAAGCTTAGAATCACAGACTTGGAAGGGTCCCCAAGCTCCTAGATCTAGTCCAACTCCATTCTACTTTGCAGGGAGAAGAAACCAAAGCAACCCTGAAAAATGCCCATCATACCCATACTTCTGTGGATTGGGACTGAGTGTGTTATGCCATTCGTTCTAGCTTTGGTCGTAATTGTGATAGCAGAAGGTCACAAGGTCTGTTAGGAAGCTAATGAAGCCTTCTGGTGCTGCATAGTTGCCTAGCTCTGCAGTAAGGAATGACTCCCAAGTTTCAGGTGTCATCAAATATTTGCTACCATTGTAGATTGTGTTCTATGCTGCACAATATAATTTTACAATGCGTTTGTGCTGTAACACAACTCGAGACATGAGGAGAGGTGGGTAAGAAATGTTGTTATTATTAACACTATGCAACAAAATTCGAAAAGCGTTCTGTTCCTGGTTCGAAAGTTTTATTTCCTGTTTAATTATGTGGTCCTCACTTTGAAAGCCATTGTTCTACTCCAGAAACTTCATTTTTGTGGCTGAATTGGTTGAGATTCCATTGAAAAATTATAGCAAAAATTATAGCAAGATGATAGTCCCATCAGATTCCAGTCTGCCATCCATTTTAGGAGCTTGTAGAATTTGATATTCTACAAGGCAAAGGAAAAGCAGCCCACGTCATAGCAAAGAAAGCCATATTGTAGGAATGATATCAAAACAAGAATTTGGGGGTCCTGCTGTGAAGGCAGAGACCAGTCAGACCCACCAAAGAGGATCCAATATTTATTTTATTCATCATTTATTTATTCAAATTTATCCGTCACCACTCCCATTTTGCTCGGGGCAACTCACAAACAATAAAAACAACAATAACAACAACATTTACAACTACATTAAAATCATTAGGATTAAAATAGCAACCATCAGAGAGGACAATGTAATGTCAGAGAAACTGACAGTTTTTAGGAGGCAAACGCCTGTTGGAACAATAATGTCTTGCATGCCTTCCGAAAACCCAGCAAACTTGAAAGAGCACGGATTTCAGAGGGCAACGCGTTCCACAGGGTGGGAGCTATGATAGAAAAAGCCCTCCTCCGTGTTGTAGTGAGATGGTAACTCTTAGGACTTGGGACCACCAGGAGGTTTTCTGTCTCCGAGCGCAGAGGTCTAGTGGGACAGAATGGGATGAGTCCGTCTCTTAGGTACACTGACCCCAGACCATTCAAGGCCTTAAAGGTCAACACCAGCACTTTGAAGGTAATCCGACATTCCACTGAAAGCCAGTGCACTTCGCGCAAGATGGAAGTGATGTGGCAGCTCATTGGAACACCTGCCAGCAGCTGAGCCGCCGCGTTCTGCACCAGCTTAAGTTTCCAGATCATCAACAGAGGCAGGCCAATGTAAAGAGCATTACAGTGATGAGATGACCGTAGCTTGGACCACTGTGGCCATGTCGTGGCGAGACAAATAGGTGGCCAGCTTCCTTGTCTGGCGTAGATGAAAAAACGTGACTCTACCGACAGTGGAGACATGTGTCTCCATCGACAGTTGAGAGTCAAGTGTGACACCAAGACTTTTTACTGATGACGACGGACATAGCGTCACGCCGTCCAGGGAAAGAAGCTGGATCTCCCTACCACCCGGACGACCAAGCCACAGGATCTCCGTCTTCATCGGATTCACCTTCAACCTACTGGCTCACAGCCATCCAGTAACGGCTTCAAGGCAGCGATGGAAATTATCGGGTACGGATTCGGGCCGGCCCTCCATTCCCAGAATGACCTGCGTGTCATCAGCATATTATTTATTATTATTATTTATTTATTAACTTCGATTTAGTATACCGCTCACTCCGGAGCTCAGAGCGGTTTACAAGGAAGCATAGACACAATGAATATGATGAAACAAGTTAGGCAGTTAAAACACATTAAACATTAAAACATTAAGCTTAAGCTTCCGGATCATCGACAGGGGAGGCCAATGTAAAGCGCATTACAGTAGTCGAGCCTAGAGATGACCGTGGCTTGGATCACTGTGGCTAGGTCGTGTTGGGAGAGGTAGGGAGCCAAGCGCTTAGCCATCCGTAGGTGGTAAAATGCTGTCCTGCAGGTGCAGCCGACCTGCTCCTCCAAGGACAGCTGGGCGTCCAGCCGGACCCCCAGGCTTTTCACCGATGGCTGAGGGCAGAGGGCCACACCATCGAATGTTGGCAGCTGGGTCGCTACCCCGGACGGCCCAGCCACAAGATCTCCGTCTTCGCGGGTTCACCCTCAACTTACTGGCTCGCAGCCATCCAGTAACGGCTTCAAGGCAAAGATGGAAATTATCGGGTACAGAGACTGCCCGGGGTCCAACCTCAGAATGAGCTGGGTATCATCAGCGTACTGATGACACTCCAGCCCAAAACTCCGCACCAGTTGGGCGAGTGGTCGCATATAGATGTTAAATAACAGCGGGAAAGGATGGCCCCTGAGGGACCCCGCAACTCAGCGGGGAACCTCCGGAGACCACCCCTCCCCACTTCACTCGCTGCTGACGGCGTTGGAGGAAGGAGGACAGCCAGTTGAGGGCTGTCCCCTCACTCCCCGCTACCGCCAGGCGGTGTATCAAAGTTGGTAATCGACGGTATCAAACGCTGCCGTGAGGTCCAATAACACGAGCAGCGCCCGATCCACCTCGATCCAAGTGGCAACGGAGTAGGTCTGTGATGGAGACCAGGACAGTCTCCGTCCCATGGCCTGAACGGAAGCCGGACTGGAAGGGGTCTAGCCAGGTTGCATCATCCAGGAACGTCTGCAGCTGGTCCATTGCTGCCCTCTCAATCACCTTGCCCAGGTACGGAAGATTCGACACTGGGCGGTAATGGAGGGAGCCACAGGGTCTAGCCCGGGCTTCTTCAGCAATGGACTGACCACTGCCTCTTTTAGCTCCTCTGGAAACGCCCCTTGCTCAAGGGAGCAGTTGACTATCTTCAACAGAGAGCCTCGTAGCCCCTCCACACAAGCTCGAATCAGTGTGGAGGGGCACGGGTCGAGGGAGCAGCTGGTCGGTTTAAGAGCTGCGACAATCTTGTCAACATCCTCAGCGTCCAGTGGCCGAAACCAGTCAAAGGTGGACCGGCGGCGGAGGGCCATGGAGTCTCCAGCTCCTGACCTGTAAGAAGTGTGGAGGTAAGGTCCCGGCGGAGCAGCGCAATCTTGTCTGTGAAGTGATTCTGAAAAACCTCAGCTGAAAGGGCCGAATTATCATTGTTTGGGATGGTAGGGACCATCGTCAGCTGCCGAATTATCCTGAACAATTGAGCTGGGCGTGAATCCGCAGACGCTATCAAGGAGGCATAGTACACTTTTTCGCCTCCTTGACGCCATGCTCGTAAGCGTCCATAAAAGCTTATAAGCTGATGTCGCTGGTCCGTCACGGAGCTTCCTCCACCTGCGCTCTAGCCGTCTCTTCTCCCGCTTCATAGATCTCAGTGCATCTGTATACCAAGGGGAAGAGAGGGCGTTTAGGGGCGATCTCGTCGAGAGCGGAGGACAATACATGATTCCAGGTGGTAACCAGCTCACCAGGCGAGTCGCTGACAGGCTCCAAATCCCTCAAGGCATTCAGGAACCTAGTTGGTTCCATAGGTCCCTTCGGGCGAACCCAAATTGGTTCGGCACCTTTGCCGGGGGGACGCGGTTGCTCAACCCGGACTCCCAGAGCGCAGTGGTCCGACCATGGCACCTCTGTAACAGAGGTGACGGACACTTGGACACCTGCATGGAAGATCAGATCAAGGGTGTGACCGGCCCGATGTGTGGGGCCTGACTCACAGAGGGAGAGGCCAAGTGCCGCCATGGTCGACACGAGGTCCCCTGCTGCCGATGGTGAGGAGGCCGTGTCGGCGTGGACGTTGAAGTCCCCAGCACAACCAGGCTAGGAAACCTCAACGCCCACTCCGCCACGGTCTCCAGCAGCAGGGACAGGCCACTTGGTGACACTCCAGTCCAAAGCTACGTAGCAGTCGAGCAAGTGGTCGGACATAGATGTTAAATAACAGAGGGGAGAGGATTGCCCCCTGGGGGACTCCACAAAGTAGGGGGGAACCCCCGGAGAAAACCTCACCTCTCCTCGCTCGTTGTAGCCAGGGTTATATAGCCCTGGCGAGATAGGAAGCAGCCAATTGAATTTTCCCTGAATTTTCCCAAATAAAATCTCACCAAGTTGAAGAAATGCCACCAAGTTGTTAATTTTGTTCCAGCTGGAGCGGATGTCAAACTGCAATAATTTGCCCAAAAGCTGACATACTGTACAATGCAAAACATTACATTCTTATAGAGAAAACAGAGCTGCCACAGTTCAAACTACACCCCCACCCACGCTGATTGGTTGGAGTCATCAGCAGGCAGGGAGGCACAACCGGCTTTGCCACGCCTCAGCCAATCAGGAAGCCAGCGCCACTTCGGGCTCGGCGAATGAGACCGGAGGAGGATGTCCAAGTGGGAAACAATGAACCGGGAGGAAATTATGAGTGGATTAAATGACTTAATGTTTGTCCAAGTGCTGGCGATTACTCCAAGAGTCCTCGAACTAGCTTTTTGTATTGTCTCAAGTGAAGGAAATAAACATCTTTCTGGCATGGATGCTAGACCCCAGTGATCCTTAATCCTGGATATGGGATCCATTGATGGTATCTTGTCTTTGGTTTCGGACAAGGGGATGAAAGCAATGAGTGAGTCAGATGGGAAATCCAAAACCTCCCGAAGGCAGGAATGACAAAATCACCATGGGACACTTCCTTCAAAGGGACATACTCCGAGGTCCGAAGCCGCGTGCCCATTGTTCTATTGTCCATGCAAAGGTTTCTGTTGGGTCCTTTGTGTTAGGAGATTAACTGGCCCAGGAAATTTATTTATTTATTTATTTATTAACTTCGATTTAGTATACCGCTCACTCCGGAGCTCAGAGCGGTTTACAGAAGAAGCATAAACACCGTGAGTAATAAAACAGATTAAACAGTTAAAACACATTAAACATCAAAGCAGTTAAAACATATTAAAAACACTAGCCCTCAGCAAAGGCTGGGGACAAGATAAGAATCTGGGGGCCATAGGCGGCATGGCACACAGTGTGGTTGAGTTAAGGGCCGAACGCCTTCCTAAAGAGCCAAGTCTTCAAGGCCTTGCGGAAGGGCAGAAGAGCGCGGATGGCGCGGATCTCCTCCGGGAGGCCGTTCCAGAGACTTGGGGCAGCTACAGAGAATGCCCTCCGCCGTGTAGTGGCCAGTCTGCAGGTTCCAAGGGAAGGCACCTCAAGGAGGTTAAGCTCCTCAGAGCGCAGCGATCTCGCGGGCACATAAGGGGTAAGTCGCTCCCTCAGGTACACTGGCCCCAAACCATAGATGGCCTTAAAGGTGAGAACTAACACCTTGAAGAGGACCCGGAATTCAATCGGGAGCCAGTGCAGCTCGCGCAAGAGTGAAGTCGTGCGGTCAGATCTTGCAGCACCCAGGAGGAGGCGTGCTGCGGCGTGCTGCACTAGCTTAAGCTTCCGGATCATCGACAAGGGAAGGCCAATGTAGAGCGCATTACAGTAATCGAGCCTCGAGATGACCGTGGCTTGGATCACCGTAGCAAGGTCGCATTGGGAGAGGTAGGGAGCCAGGCGCTTAGCCAACCGTAGGTGGTAAAATGCTGTCCTGCAGGTGCAGCCGATCTGCTCCTCCATGGACAGGTGGGCGTCCAGCCAGACCCCCAGACTTTTTACCGATGGCTGAGGGCAGAGGGCCACACCATCGAACATTGGCAGCTGGGTCGCTACCCCCCCCCCCCCGGCGGCCCAGCCACAAGATCTCCGTCTTCGCCGAGTTCACCTTCAACTTACTGGCTCGCAGCCATCCAGTAACGGCTTCAAGGCAAAGATGGAAATTATCGGGTACAGAGACTGCCCCGGGGTCCAACCTCAGAATGAGCTGGGTATCATCAGCGTACTGATGACACTCCAGCCCAAAACTCCGTACCAGTTGGGCGAGTGGTCGCATATAGATGTTAAATAACAGCGGGAGAGGATAGCCCCTGAGGCACCCCGCAACTCAGCGGGAGCCTCCGAGACCGCCCCTCCCCACTTCACTCGCTGCTGGCGGCGTTGGAGGAAGGAGGACAGCCAGTTGAGGGCTGTCCCCTCACCCTGCCACCGCCAGGCGGTGTATCAAAGTTGGTAATCGACGGTATCAAACGCTGCCGTGAGGTCCAATAACACGAGCAGCGCCGATCCACCTCGGTCCAAGTGGCAGCGGAGTAGGTCTGTGATGGAGACCAGGACAGTCTCCATCCCATGGCCTGAACGGAAGCCGGACTGGAAGGGGTCTAGCCAGGTTGCGTCATCCAAGAAGGTCTGCAGCTGGTCCATTGCTGCCCTCTCAATCACCTTGCCCAGGTACGGAAGGTTCGACACTGGGCGGTAATTGGAGGGAGCCGCGGGGTCTAATCCGGGCTTCTTCAGCAATGGACTGACCACCGCCTCTTTTAGCTCCTCTGAAAATGCCCCTTGCTCAAGGGAGCAGTTGACTATCTTCAACAGAGGGCCTCGTGGCCCCTCCACGCAAGCTCGAATCAGCGTGGAGGGCACGGGTCGAGGGAGCAGGTGGTCGGCTTAAGGGCTGCGACAATCTTGTCAACATCCTCTGCGTCCAGTGGTCGAAACCGGTCGAAGGTGGACCGGCGGAGGGCCACGGAGTCTCCAGCTCCTGGACTGTATCAAGTGTGGAAGGAAGGTCCCGGCGGAGCAACGCAATCTTGTCTGCGAAGTGATTCTGAAAAACCTCAGCAGAGAGGGCCGAATTGTCATTGTTTGGGATGGTAGGGACCATCGTCAGCTGCCGAATTATCCTGAACAATTGAGCTGGCGTGAATCCGCAGACGCTATCAAGGAGGCATAGTAAACTTTTTTCGCCTCCTTGACAGCATGCTCATAAGTATCCATAAAAAGCTTATAAGCTGATGTCGATGGCCCGAGAGATTCCCTGAGCCTTGGTATGCTGGGTTCACGAAAAGGTGGCATTTCATATTTTCATATAGGGACACAGAGAAGGGGAAAGCATATAGGGAATACATTCATATTGGAGGGAAATGGGAACCATATCATCTCATACCAGTCCATCCCATCCACGAGAGTCCATTATTTATTTATTTATTTATTTCCATCATTTCTACCCCGCTTCTTCTCAACCCCCGAGGGGGGACTCAGAGCGGCCATTAGAATACATAAATCATGGGGAGAGTCCATGGGGTTTGAAAAGAAGTTTCCAAAAAGTTCCTGAAAGTCCTTCAAAAGTACATAAAAAGTCCCATAAAAATGCAAGACAGTTCATCAGTGTGGGTCGCAGGGGCATTGTCATGTGGGGCCATGGGAAGAGCCTTAGGTTCCCACATGGGGGAGAGATAGAGCATTATGGGATCATTCCAGCCTGGTGTCCTTGGTAATAGTATGAATTCCTTGGTTTTGAACTATCTTTTACAGAGTCTGGGGTCACTTCCGATATCAGAAATCCATTTGTTAAGTAAACCAAGGACGGTCACAGAACAATAAGAAACTTTCAAGAGGGTCACAAAAGTTGTGGTGCCTGTCCACAATTGCCTCTCAACCCTATTCTAAAAGGGGGGCTGAGGAATGCCAATGAAGCCCGTATTTCAGCTTCGATGGAAACATCGCGATGGATTACTTTTAATTTCAGCCCTGTTGATTTTTGGCTATAAGATGAATTGAAACTGGAAATTGTTTTACACAATGGAGATTAATACGAGAATGTAATTAAAAGGAAAGGAACATAATTACAGGGAAGGAAGCAAGCATGGCGTTGGAATCGGTGGCCTGCCTTTCGCTATCAATTGCAAGTCTGGGCACTCCAGCAAAGACAAACGGTTCGTAAAAATAATATATATCAAGGCAATGAGCAAAAGAGCTGTTGCTAAGTCAGCAGGGAGAAGGCGAAGAAGACGAAGAGACACCAGTGTTAGTGGCTGGTAGGCTGTCTCTCCCAAGTGCTTCAGAAGATAACAGGGACAAACAGCCCCATCCGGCAGCACCAAACACAGAGCGTGAAAAGAGAAAAGGAAAAGAAAGAGTGGCTGCTAATTGACTGCGAGCTTCTCTGACTCCGTTCAACTGATGGTAAAGATCTTCTCACAATGCTAGCCTGGAGGGGTTACGAGACCCTCTGTTGAGACTAATTAACACCTCCCTTGAGCAAGGAGTGTTTCCAGAGGGTTTGAAAGAGGCTGTGGTCACTCCATTGCTGAAGAAGCCGGGATTAGATCCTACGGTCCCCTCCAGTTTCGAATCTTTCGTTTCTGGGCAAGGTAATTGAGAGGGCAGCAATGGAGCAGTTGCAGTCCTTCCTAGATGACGCAACTTGGCTGGGCCCCTTCCAGTCTGGCTTCTGTTCGGGGAATGGGACGGAGACAGTTCTGGTCTCTGTCACAGACAAGCTACAGTGACAGATTGATCAGGGCGGATAGGCGCTGCTTGTGTTATTGGACCTCACAGCACCGTTCAATACAGTCGATTACGATCTTTTGACTCACCGCCGGGCTGGGGCCGAAGTAGGGTCCCCCCTCGGGGGTTGAGAAGAGCGGGGTAAAATGCCATAAATAAATAAATAAATAAATAAATAAATAGGGGGGACAATGTTGAATTGGCTGTCCTCCTTCCTCTGGAACCGATAGCAGCAAGTGAAGAGAGGCAAGGATGTCTCCGGAGGTTCCCCACTGTTCCTCAGGGGGCAATCCTCTCCCCCCTATTGTTTAACATCTGTGTCTGACTACTTGCTCGGCTGGTCCGTAGCTTTGGGCTGGAATGTCATCAGTACGCTGATGACACCCAGATCGTTCTGGGGATGGGGGGCAGGCCCGAAACCGTACCCGATAATTTCCATCAGTGCCTTAAGGCCGTTCCTGGATGGCTGCGAGCCAGTAGGCTGAAGGTAAATCCAGCAAA
>JARBWK010004270.1:0-10690 GCA_030556195.1 Anolis apletophallus
TAGAATAGAGACCTCCAAGGGCCATCCAGTCCAATCTCCTTCTGCTATAAGGGGAAAACACAATCAAAGCAATCCTCACAGATGGCCATTCAGCTTCTAATGATGATGATGATAATAATAATAATAATAATTACAATGGGTTCCTAGAATAGGAGACCTCCAAGGGCCATCCAGTCCAATCTCCTTCTGCTATAAGGGGAAAACACAATCAAAGCATTCCTCACAGATGGCCATTCAGCCTCTAATGATGATAATAATAATAATAATAATAATTACAATGGGTTCCTAGAATAGGAGACCTCCAAGGGCCATCCAGTCCTACCTCCTTCTGCTATAAGGGAAAATACAATCAAAGCATTCCTCAGCCATGTTGAATCAAACCTAAACTCTCATGAGAGCAACAGAAAGTACTGAACCTTGAGTTTGGGAGTTGTAGTTCTCCTCTATCCAGAGAGCACTGTGGACTCAAATAATGATGGATCAGGACCAAACTTGGCAGGAATCCTCAGAAGAGGAGGAAGCCGGAAAGGGAATGGATGAGCAGCCCCCCGCAAGCCCAAACTTGGCCCCGCCCCTTTTTCGCTCTGGCCACGCCCCTCTCGCTTGGTGCACTCTCCTTCCCTTTCTTTCAAGTGGTGGAAAAGGGAAGGAAATGAAAGGGGAAAGAGAGAGAGAAGGAGGGAGGGAGAGAGGGGGGAGGAGGGAAGTAGGAGAGAAGGAAGGAGCCTGCCCCTCCTCCCGCCCCCCCTCACCCCGGGGCCGGGAAATAAATAAAAAATATTTGAAAAATATTCAAAAATATTTAAAAAATATTTTTAATTTTTTTTAAATCTTAAAAAGCAGATATCTTGCAGGAGGGTAGGGGGCCGTGGGGAAGGGGTTGGGGGGCCGTATACGGCCCGCAGGCCACCAGTTGGACAGCCCTGCTCTAGACATATACTTCACAGCACTAAGGAGTTTATTTCCTTTGGTCTCTAGAACTTGGTACATTCCACTTATTGTGCCATATATTGTACATGTGTACTGTTACAGATATTTTTCTTGATTATAACACTCGTGTATTTCACATTCTCCTGGAAGGCATCTGTACTCTTCCGATGTTGTGTGTTCCCAGTGAGGGCTTCCCAGTTGTTTTTTTGTGTGTACCTTTTATAAACATGACATGGCATGCATAACTTGAGGTCTGAAAGGTGGAGAGTTCAAACCTTCCATTACTTATTTGCTCAGTACACTTCAGTTTTGCTGATAATACTTTTGTCCATTCAGCTATAGATGAAAATGTTGTTTATAAGAATCTGCAGATCCTCTAGTGCAGTGATTTTCAACCTTTTTGAGTCGCAGCACATTTTTTATTTACAAAATCCTGGGCACACCACCAACCAAAATGACACTCTAACACCGTAATACATATAGTTAATATGTTCTTAAATGTATTTATACACTCACTTAGTGTGAAACCTGGGCCTGTTTCGATGAACACACCGTCTTTTCTTTTTTCTTCTGTCCACCACTCATATTAGGGCCTTTATCTGTGTCATAATTTTGTCCAGGGCCTTGTTCGGCATTTGCATTTTCCTTCTCAAAAACTTCCCCATAACTGTCACTCGCTTGTCTTGCTGTGATCCCAAATTGCCACTGTCACTTGACGTGCAGCTGCAGCACTAACTCTAACTTTGTTTACTTAGCCGTGTCTGATCGAATCCAAGATGGCGCGACCATAGCACTCTCGCGTCACTTCTTAGGTGACGTGAGAGTGCTATGGTTCCATTTCTTAAAGGGACAGATGGGCCTTATAGTTTATATATGAATGAAGTTCGAAAATAATTTCCCACGGCACACCTGATGATCTCTCACAGCACACTAGTGTTTCACGCCACACTGGTTGAAAATCACTGCTCTAGTGATACTTTAAATTAACTTCCAGTGGAAGTTGACCATATAGTAATGCAGGAGAACCTAGAGATTCATAGAGAGGTGTTATTTCAGGTGAAAAATTAGCATTTCAATTTGCAGTTTTTCACTTTTGTCGAGGTCCCGTGCTCCTAACCCTACTGAATGTGAAGGGTGGCTATGTTGTATCGAAAGTAGGGATATAATTCGGAATGGGGCTTGAGGTGTCTTTTGGTGTTGGGAGTTTGGGCAGAAATGTCTTTATTATTGGGTTTATATCCATTGTTTGGTGGTTGGAGTTCTGGACTGTGACATGACCAACATTTCCATTTAGGTTTTATTTCTCCTACCCTTTTATCACTGTCATGTCTCCCAGTAATCTTTTTCTCTTTTCAAAGTGATCATAATGAATGCAAAGGGTTTTGGTGGGATTTGGGGGCTTTTGTTTATTTTTTGCTTTTAAGTGGGAACATAACAATACCAAGGCACGTATCCATTAACTTTCCTATCTCTGATTTTCAGGTGTGCTCATAGCTGTGTTCAAGAAGTGACATACAGATTCAAAGGCTAATACAAACCAAGCAGGGTGTCAGAGATTGCAAAACTGGTAATCAATGGACTGATGTACACTCAACTTTCCCAGGCTGTTAATAGGAATTGCAATCACAGCAAATTGACCTTTGTGGCCAGCCAAAAACAATCTGCTAGTCTCAGCAATGCGGCTCATTGGATTTCCTTCCACATGCCCAGGAACTCATGCCAAACACAAGTGTACACATCTCAGAAACAGTGGGTGGTAATTACAGCGAATGCTCAGCATTGCAAACCTCCCTTACTTATTCTTAAATTACACCGATGGTTAAGATTGTCGCCTTTGGCTTTGGCAGGTCTTGTGCTGTGAAAAAATGAACACCTGGCAAGAATGGAAGAGCTGCAGGTTTACTCAAAAGAGGCACGCTGCATTTGTTGTATTTCTGCCTGTTGGAAAAATCCCACCACTCTGTCCGAAAGAAAGATGGTAATCTTCTTCTGTTGTGCCATGCAGAAATAGTTGAAAATAACAATGCTTCCCAACATCTGAGCCTTTATCTCAGTCCCTATATGGCCAAGAAAAGACTGGCTACTGCCCTCTTCTGTAAACCAAACTACGGGAGAGAAAATATCTAATATAAAATTTGACACAAACACTATCACTTTTATTTTATTTTCTTCTATGATTTTTAAACATTTTTTTTTGCAGATGAAGAAGCTAGCACCATGTGTTTTTGTACATTTTGGTTGTCCTACTAAAAAACATTGATAAAAAAGAAGCGCAAGAAATCGAAAAAAGATTCGGTATACCCATTTCGAAAAAAATAAAATATTTAGGCATAACTATAACGGCAAAAAACTGCCAGCTAGTCAAAAATAATTATGAAAGTGTGTGGAAAGAAATCAAAAAAGATTTACGTAATTGGAAAAACCTAAACCTATCCTTAATGGGCATGATCTCGGTTGTTAAAATGAAAATATTCCCCCAGACTAAATTTTTTATTCCAAACCCTACCAATTTTGAAAAATCTGACCATCTTAAAAAGATGGCAAACAGATTTGACTAACTTTATCTGGAGGGGAAAGAAAGCGAGAATCAGACAGAAGTACCTGCAGGAGTTGCCACAAAATGGGGGATTCGGCTTACCAGATCTGGCAGCATACTATGAGGCAAACTGTTTAATCAATATAAAAGACTGGTTAGAGCTAAAAGATAAACAATTACTCAATCTGGAAGGCTGGGAAAACAGATTCGGCTGGCACGGGTACTTGCTTTATGATAAACTAAAACAAGACAAAAACTTTAATGACCATATAATAAGAGCACCATTGCTAAAAGTTTGGGAAAAACATAAAACAAATATCATAAACAAACACCCAATTTGGTCTTCTCCCCTAGAAGCATTCCAAATTGCCGCACCCAATAAAGAATCGTGGCTAACATACAAGGACTTGCTAATAAAGGAACAAGGCACTTGGCAGTTGAGACCCCAAGAAGATAGTGGAAAACTCAAACTAAATTGGTTCCAATATAACCAACTGAAAGAGAAATATCTGGTAGATAAAAAAAAGAGGTTGGCAGGAAAATTTAAATGCCGGAGAAAAAATACTATTACAACTCGAGAAGAAGGGAGTAAGTAAACTATACAAACACATATTAATGAATCAACACCCCAAAAAAACCAATAAAAGAGTTCATGACAAAATGGCACGACAATACAGGGCATGACATAACACTGGAAAACTGGGAAAAACTATGGAAGTATACCTCCAAGTATACATATGCCTCCTCTTTAAGAGAAAACTATTTCAAGATGCTATACAGATGGTATATCACCCCGACACAACTGAGTAAAATCTATAAGAATGGAAACAACCTTTGCTGGAAGTGCCAAAAGGATAGGGGGACTTTCTACCACCAGTGGTGGACATGTGGGAGGATAAAAATATACTGGAGTAAAGTACATAAACTCCTTCAGGAAATGCTAAAAGTTAAATTCGAACCGAAACCTGAATTATTTCTCCTGAACATTATAGATAACAACCTTCTGGATAAAAACATGGAAAAACTACTTTGTTATGTGACTACGGCGGCCAGGATAGTCTGGGCCAGATATTGGAAAAAGAGAGAGACTCCAGAGGAAGAAGAGCTGCTGACCAAATTACTAGAAATAGCAGAAATGGACAAATTAACAAACTTGCTAAGAGGAAATGAAGATTCTAAGTTCAAGGAAGTATGGAATCCCTTTATAATATATATAAAGAATAACAAGAAAATAGATTTAAAGGGTTATTGGTTATGAGGGAGAGAAGTGTGACGCCAACACAGAAGCCCAATACAAGCACGTCTGTACCACCGGGTGAAGTCAACCCGTTTTTTATTTTAATCTTGTCAATAATGTCGTGTGATAAACCCTTCTGTCTACTCCTATTGTTTCGTTCTCTACCCCCACCCCCACCCTATACCCTTCCTCCCCCATGAGTTGTGTAAGGGCTAATATGTAAGCCCAGTTGTATTTTGTTTGTTATTCACTGTTTTTAAAACAATAAAAACCAATTTATATAAAAAAACTTTCTTTTTTGTATTTTATTTTTTACTAGGAAAGTGAGGGTAGGGGAAAACGGAGGGACAAAACAAAATTTGGGGATAAAAGATTTGTTACTGGTTAGTTGCATCTTAACAAAGGGGGGTGTTGTTGGGACATGTGGAGTTCCTTTACAAAGTTATCATTATTACAATGAAGGGCCCTTTCACACAGCTATATAACCCAGAATATCAAGGTAGAATAACCCACAATATCTGCTTTGAACTGGGTATATTTGAGTCCACACTGCCACACTGTTTCTAATTTATCGTTTCTGGGTAAGGTGATTGAGGGCAGCAATGGAGCAGTTGCAGACCTTCCTAAATGACACAGCCAGACTAGAAGCTTGGTGTATATCCTGAGATGGGTTATAATTTTTAAAATGCTAATTTAAACCACATACTGGAGACTATCAAGGGCTGAATACACTATAAAACTCAAGAGGCTTGAGGGAACCCTTTAATGCACAACACAGAATACAACTGATTGCAACTGCAACCAGCAAAATAAGCAGCGGAAAAGAGAGGAAAGAGGGCATATTTAACAACTAGGATCAATAAATCTAGACATTGTTCAGCATGTTTACATTTCGGTGAATTAAACATGGCCTAAGGTTGCCTCTGCTGTATTCTAAGTAAACGGGTGATTCTAAAGTTCATCCTTGTATTGAAGCACAGCACAGATCTGGAAAGTAACAAGGGATTCAGGACTTTGTGATTGGTTTGTTTTAGAGGCGACTCTTGGATTGACTTGGACAGCCTATGAACGTGGAACTGGGATTATGTAGTTGTTTTTGATATGCCAACTGATTTTTAATCTGTTGTTGTAATTGATATTTATTTATTTATTATTTCAATTTGTTAGTCGCCCTCCGAGCAGGGCTTGGGTGACTTACATGTTTAAAACCATAAAAAACACTATAAAACAACGGACCAATGTCACGCATTAAAATTGTACAGACAGATACACACTAAAATAACTCTTTATGGCCTACATTACAGAGTGAACGGCCTAGAGTTGTTTTACAAACCGAACGCCTGCACGAACAGGAGAGTTTTACAAGCCTTAAGGAAGGCTAACAAATCGACTGTGCGCGGATTGTGGAGGGAAGAGTGTTCCATAAAACTGGCACGATGGCACTGAAAAAAAGCCCTCCGCGCTGAAGACAGGTGGATAGATTGGCAACTGGGTACCACAAGGAGGTTCTGGGACTCGGACCGCAGTGGTCGTGTGGGCCACAAACAATGACACAGTGCGCCGGATTTAGCTGTGGGCCTTGCGTTTGACACATGTGCCTTAAGCAAATCACATTTACTCAGCCCAAGAGGAAGGCAATCGCAAATTTCCCCTGAATAACGTTGCCAAGAAAAGCCTAGGTTGGAGTGCTTGCAACTCAGAGCTGATGTGAACATTTTATTTATTTCATTTATAATCCGCCCTTCTCTACCCCCAAAGGGGGACTCAGGGCGGCTAACAAAGGGCAACAATTTGATGCCAGATACAAAAGTACAAAACAACAACATATCCCAATACAGCTCAAATCCGCCCACTGTGTCATTGTATGTGGCCCTCAAGTGGTAGACACCAACTCCTGTATTCCTCCTTTTTAGTCCTTGTGACAAGAGCTGATGCGAGTTGGGATACAGTAACATCTGAAAGGCTGCCATCTGTTCTATTTCATCACAATTGTGAGGTTTGAATTTAGATACAAACTTGTGGAAATGATGCCTGTCTTTTAATCTTTCCCCCAGCCTCAGAGACATACTGTAAGTGCTGTTGTATTGCAATTCCCGTTATACCCAGTCTGCATGGAAGATAATGAAATTGTTTTATAACATCTGAGGATTCAAACTCGTTAAAAGCTAAAGAGCACCTGCCACCATGTAAAAAAATTATAGCCAGAGCTCTGTATCCACAGATTCCCCATTCATGGATTTAACAGCCCTTGGAAGGCAATCACAAGGCTGATGTGGCTCTTGATAAAAATAGTTTTGATATTCTAGCTTACGGTGACCCAATGGACACCTATGAGAGAGTGGAAACTTGAATCCTAGAGGAGGTGGAGGGAAGCCGCGTCAGAGGCCCTAGGGCCTATGGCGCTCCGTGCGCAGACACAGAAGTGCCCAAAGATCGAACTTTTTTAAAAAAAAATTATTTTTTTAAATTTTGGGGGGTCTGGACCTGCCGTCCGCCCATGGCTGCTACCCTAGGCCATGGCCTAGGGTGGCCTTATGGATAATCCGGGTATGATCCTAGTCTCCTGACTATCTAATGTTCAAATCATTACACCCTACTGATCCTTGAGTTTAGGGACTGCCTGAAAGACTGGATTGACATGGATCCCTGGGTCACTGTTGCAGGATGAAGCCAAGGACTCTAAGGAGGAAACTGAGAACTATCCCCAATCCGATGATCGTTTTCTTCCAGATGCTCCAGTGCACAAACTTTAGGAGCCCATTTCCCACCACTTTCCTAATGACATCTTTGCAGCTAAACTCCAGCCTCAAAACCACAACACACACAGTTGACAAAGATGGTTGATCGCTACTCTGGTATAATGAACACTCCCATATATTAACTGTATTTATTTAAGCAGCCATCACTTTGAACAGTCATATCAATTTCCTTTCTTTATAATCCGATTACGTTCTGTATCAGTGACTGAGATTGACTGCTCTTGAGGTTTGGAAAGCTCTGTTAATATTTCATGAAATGTTGCCCTTTAATAGACTAACTCAGACTCAGCTGCATTTAAAATACATTTTCCAATTGTTAGGCATGATACTCCCTGGTGACTCACAGGATGTCACCATCCTCACACTCATCTGGTATTTTCTTCTTAGCATCAAGCAGAGAAAGGATTATCACTCCAGCTTCTTCATGACTCTAAAACAAAAACATCTGTGCTGAAAAAGCTGTAGACAGATAACATGAAAATGAGAAATTAATCACTTGCCTAAATATACTGTAAACACCAAACGTGATGGAACATTTATCATCATTTGCCTTCTGCTTACCTAAAGGGAGAATGTGGGCTTATAATAATTACTTTCCAAGTACTTACTCTCAACACCCACTTTAATTTATAATGGAAATTATTCATTGGTTCTCTAAGACTAATGGTTAGTTTGGTTAGATTAACATTACAATCCAAAAATTGTCTACTGAAATGTAACACTGAGCCCAGGACTGCAACCTAGGTGTGGCAAAAATAAATGATATTCACTCTCACTTTATTTTTTCCTCTCTCTTTCTCTGTTTTAACATAAGAACATAAGAACATAAGAAGAGCCATGCTGAATCGGGCCTCAGCCCATCTAGTCCAGCATTCTGTGTCACACAGTGGCCCACTAGTTGTACACAGGGATCTCTAGCAGAAAGAAGGGCAAAACCCTCACCTGCTCCCGACCCCCCACAACCAGTACCCGGGGAAATCCTGCCTGCCTCCATCAACACAGAGGTGTCACTTAGATGTCCATTTCAGTAGCTACTGATTCCCTTGGTATCCATGAATCTGTCTAATCCTGCCTTGAAGCTGTCCAGGCTGACAGCTGTCACAACCTCTTCTGGAAGTGAGTTCCATAACCCAATGACCCTCTGGGTGAAGAAATATTTCCCTTTATTAGTCCTAACTTTCCTACCTTGGAGCTTTAGAGAGTGCCCCCTAGTCCTAGTGTTGGGTGACAGAGAAAACATTTTTTCTTCACCTTTTCTATCCCATGCATGATTTTATACACTTCGATCAAGTCACCTCTTAAACGCCGTCTTTCAAGGCTGAAAAGACCAAGGCGTTGCAACCTGATTTCATAAGGGAGCTGCTCCATCCCTTGGATCATTTTTGTTGCCCTTCTTTGTACCTTTTCCAGTTCCGTGATATCCTTCTTGAGGTGCCGTGACCAGAATTGTACACAGTACTCCAGATGTGGCCTCACCGTAGATTTGTAGAGAGGCAATACAACATTTGCCTACCTATTTTCGGTTCCCTTCCTGATCATGCCAAGCATAGAATTCGCTTTTTTCACTGCTGCTGCGCACTGGGTTGACATCTTTCTTGAGCTGTCCACCAAAACCCCAAGATCCCTTTCCTGGTTTGTCTCAGAAAGCTTTGATCCCATCAATTGATAAGTGTATTTGGGGTTCTTTGCCCCGATGTGCATGACTTTACACTTGTTTAGGTTAAAATGCATTTGCCACTTTGTTGCCCATTCACTCAATTTCGAGAGATCTTTCTGGAGCTCTTTCCAATCAGTTTCATTTTTAACTACCCTGAACAATTTAGTGTCGTCTGCAAACTTTGCTACCTCAGAATTCACTCCTACATCCAGATCATTAATGAATAAATTAAAAGTAACGGACCCAAAACTGAACCTTGGGGTATGCCACTTCTCACCTCTTTCCACCCAGAGAAATGTCCGTTTATTACCACCCTTTGTTTCCTACAGTTTAGCCAGGTTCCAATCCAGGACAAGACCTGTCCTCTGATTCCATGGCTGAAGAGCTTATTTAGGAGCCTTTGGTGAGGGACTTTGTCAAAAGCCTTTTGAAAGTCAAGGTAAACAATATCGACTGGGTCCCCTTTATCTATGTGTTTATTTACATCCTCAAAGAATTCTATCAAGTTAGTAAGACATGATTTGCCTTTGCAGAAACCACGTTGATTTTCCTTCAGCAATGCCTGTTCTTCTATGTGCTTGGTAATTTTTTCTTTAATAATGGTTTCCATCACTTTGCCTGGAACTGAGGTTAGACTAACTGACCTATATTTCCTGGATCATAAGGAAAAAACATATGTGCGACCATACCTCGTGAAGTCTGACTTGACCACGGTGGTCCATGCCTTGGTTACCTCTAGATTGGATTACTGCAATGTGCTCTACGTGGGGCTTCCCTTGAAGATGGCCTGGAAACTTCAACTTGTCCAACGTTCGGCTGCCAGATTAATAACTGGGGCAGGTTACAGGGAGCGGTCGACCCCCCTGTTTAAAGAGCTCCACTGGCTGCCGTTTATTTTCCGAGCCCAATTCAAGGTGCATGTGATTACCTATAAAGCCCTACACGGTTAGAGACCTGCCTACCTCCGTGACCGGCTCTCCTCCCATGAACCAGCCCTAGCCCTGCGCTCCTCAGGGGAGGCCCTCCTTTCGTCCCTGCTTGTCTCACAGACCCGGCTTGTGAGCACTAGGGAGAAAGCCTTCTCCTCTGAGGCCCCCCGACTTTGGAATTCCTTCCCGGGAGAGATTAGGAATGCCCCTTCACTGGAATCCTTCAAAAAACAACTGAAAACCTGGTTTTTCCACCGGGCTTTTGGAGATTAGATTCTCCAAAGGCCCCCGTCTTTTGGCGAGACCTCCCCCCCCCCATGTGATCCTTTATGTTCTGACACTACTTCAGTTATCTCCCTGAGTTTTTTAACATTTTATATGTACATGTGGCTCACCCTGTCATTCCTGTTTTAGATACACCTATGTTGTTGTGTTTATTTTATTGTGTTTATTGCTTTTATTGTGTTTATTGTTTTCTGGTGTTTTTTTATATTCCTTGTGATTTGTTGTTTTGGCACAGCCCCATGTAAGCTGCTCCGAGTCCCCTCTGGGGAGATAGATGTGGGTTATAAATAAAGTATTATTATTATTGTTATTATTAGGTGCCTTGCTCTGGTTGCTGTGTTGATGAGACAAGTTGAT
>JARBWK010004271.1:0-10688 GCA_030556195.1 Anolis apletophallus
GGGGTTCATTACGACATCGTTATCAAGAGATTCTATTTTGGCTGCTATTAATACAGTAGAGACTCCGCTTACCCAGCCTTCAGTTCTCCAACGTTGTGTATTATCCAACTCGGTCTGCCTCCCGCCTGATCCACAGGTGAGGGAAGTGGAGTGTATATTTACCTGTGGAATAACGGGAGGGGGGAGAAAGAATTCTTGTCTGTTTTGGTGGGGAGGGGGAGGGGTTCCACTGCTGAGCCTCTCTCTCTCTCTCTCTGTCTCTCTCTACGCCAGCTGGGAAGTTCATCCTCGTGTTATTATTATTTCAAATGTATATTCCTGGAGGTTCCGAGCGCTTACATCAAACATGAGTGACACAGTAAAACAGTAAAAACAGTAAAAACAAAACCTGATTAGCCAGGTGGGAAAGCCTGCCTGAACAGATAAGTCTTGCGGCTCCGAAAAGTTAGTAAGTCTTGGAGTGTAAGGACTGCATACGGAAGAGTGTTCAGGTGGAATCTCCTTCCTTCCCTGTAGTTTGAACCCATTCTCCCATTGTCTCCTAGTCTCCAGGACAGCAGAAAACAAGCTTGCTCCCTCCTTCCTCTGACTTTCCCTCCCTTCTTAATCCCTGACCCTCACCCTGTCTCCTCTCAGCCTTCTCTTCTGAAGCGAAAACATGCCCAGCTCTTGAAGCTGCTCCTCATAGGGCTTGTTCTCCAGACTCTGGATCAACACAGATTCTGAAGGATCATCGGTTACTCCGCCTTGAGCCCTCCTGGGGAGATAGGGTGGAATGCTATTACAATCTTCTTATGATGGTTATTACTCTAGTTAGAGAAGATGTCATCGCTGGAACTCGTTTCTTTGACTTCCCTTCCTTCCTAAAGTAAAGAATATGTATAACGATCCTCCCCCCATGTCTTCAAAGAGATACAATAGGCTCATGTGTAGAATTCATTTCTTTATTCGTCCAGTCACTTCTGCCTCCTGGTGACCTTCTGGCCCAGGCCAGAGCTCCCTATCACCCGTGGCCACCCCCAGGGGCTCCTTCAGGTCAAGCCAGTCCTTTCGAGGATACCATCTATCCATCTTGCCCTTGGTCGGCCTCTCTTCCCTTTCCCCAGCATCATTCCCTTCTCCAAGCTTCCCTGTCTTCTCATGATGTGGCCAAAGGACTTCACCTTTGCTTCTAATCTTCCTTCAGTGTGCAGCCGAGCTTTCTTTCCTGGAGGATGGACTGGTTGGATCTTCTCGCGGTCCAAGGCACTCTCAGAACTTTCCTCCAACACCACAGTTCCAAAGCGTGTCTCTTCCTTCGCTCAGCCTTCCTTCTGGTCCAGCTCTCACATCTATAGGTTACTACGGGGAATCCCATTGCTTTAACTACGCAGATCTTTGTGGCCATTGTGATGCCTCTACTCTTCACTCTTTTATGGAGATTGGTCATTGCGCTCCTCCCAAGAAGGAAACGTCTTCTGATTTCCTGGCTCAATAATAATCATAATAATAAACTCTATTTGTATTCCACCCTCTCTCTCTCCCAAGGGGACTTGGGGTGGATTCCAACATCACAAGGGCAAACATTCAATGCCTTCGTAAAGCACAATGCTGACATAAAAATCCCAGAAAACCCCCACAAACTCCTTCCTTCTTTCCTCCCCTCCCTCCTTTCTCCCACCCTTTCCTTCCTTCCTTTCCTTATTCCCTTCCCTTCCTCTTCTTCCCTTCCTTCTCCTGCCAATACTGGTTCTGGGACCAGGCGTTGGGTTACTAGATGTAAGCCGCACTTTAAAGGGACGAAGTGGCATGATGATACGACTGGTGAGGGTGGCTGATCACTTTAATTGGTGGCTTATGGATGGTTTTAACCTTGCGCTGTTTTTAATTACAATATGTTCGTGTTGTGGTTTTATTGTAATTGTTGAAACAGCCTCTGAATGGGGCTCAATGTCCGCTGCCCTGAGTCCGCCTTCGGGGTCGAGAAGGGACGGGAGAGAAATACCGTAAATAGATAATAATAAATAATGGTGAGGTGGATCTGGAATTGGTGAAGCGAACAAAACCCGAGGGTGGTCCATTCTCCCCAAGGCTTCCTCAACCTGGAGAGAAGTGACAAAGCGGGGGGTCATCCGCAGGGTTCCCCCTCCTGGGCATCCCGGTCCTGCTCAGGGTCATCCATGACCTAGATCAAGCCTGGCCAACTTGGGCCTCTCAGGTGTTTTGGACTTCAACTCCCAACAATTCCTCACAGCCTCTGGCCCCTTGCTTTGGGCAGCTCCAAGGACCGCCTTAGGCACCCAGAAACCGGTGGCCTCCTAAGGCAGGTACAATGGAGAGCACTCTCTCTCGGGGAGGGGTGACCTTGACTGGTGGGAGTTGTAGTTCACCTGCTGCACCCAGAGAGCACTGGGCACGCAAACCACAATGGTGGGCCTGCACCCAATTCGGCACTTAAACTCCCACAATCCCTTGGAACTTCAACTCCCACAATCCCTTGGAAGGGGCCTGTGGCTGTGAGGCATTGTGGGAGTTGAAGTCCAAAACACCTGAAAGGAAGGCCCAGGTTGGCCCAGGCCTGCTCCAGGAGGTGTGTTTGGACTTCAACTCCCACAATCCCTTTGGAAGGGGCCTGAGGCTGTGAGGCATTGAGGGAGTTGAAGTCCAAAACACCCAAAAGGAAGGCCCAGGTTGGCCCAGGCCTGCTCCAGGAGGTGTGTTTGGACTTCAACTCCCACAATCCCTTTGGAAGGGGCCTGAGGCTGTGAGGCATTGTGGGAGTTGAAGTCCAAAACACCTGAAAGGAAGGCTCAAGTTTGCCCAGGCCTGCTCCAGGAGGTGTGTTTGGACTTCAACTCCCCACAATCCCTTGGAAGGGGCCTGTGGCTGTGAGGCATTGTGGGAGTTGAAGTCCAAAACACCTGAAAGGAAGGCCCAGGTTGGCCCAGGCCTGCTCCAGGAGGTGTGTTTGGTCTTCAACTCCCACAATCCCTTGGAAGGGGCCTGTGGCTGTGAGGCATTGTGGGAGTTGAAGTCCAAAACACCTGAAAGGAAGGCCCAAGTTTGCCCAGGCCTGCTCCAGGAGGTGTGTTTGGACTTCAACTCCCACAATCCCTTTGGAAGGGGCCTGAGGCTGTGAGGCATTGAGGGAGTTGAAGTCCAAAACACCCGAAAGGAAGGCCCAAGTTGGCCCAGGCCTGCTCCAGGAGGTGTGTTTGGACTTCAACTCCCACAATCCCTTTGGAAGGGGCCTGAGGCTGTGAGGAATTGTGGGAGTTGAAGTCCAAAACACCTGAAAGGAAGGCCCAAGTTTGCCCAGGCCTGCTCCAGGAGGTGTGTTTGGTCTTCAACTCCCACAATCCCTTGGAAGGGGCCTGAGGCTGTGAGGCATTGTGGGAGTTGAAGTCCAAAACACCTGAAAGGAAGGCCCAAGTTTGCCCAGGCCTGCTCCAGGAGGTGTGTTTGGTCTTCAACTCCCACAATCCCTTGGAAGGGGCCTGAGGCTGTGAGGAATTGTGGGAGTTGAAGTCCAAAACACCTGAAAGGAAGGCCCAAGTTGGCCCAGGCCTGCTCCAGGTGTGTTTGGACTTTAGCTTTTCTAATCTTTCACATCTTCTTCCTAAAATATAAATAAGAAAAACATTATTATATATAGAAATTTCCTCCTTTATAGAAGGTTTGAGTCTACATTAAATTCTGTCTTGTGATATTCTTGTATCTTGACCCAATTACTTTGGGTGTTTGCATTTCTCTTCTTATCCGCCTCCCTTAAAACCTCCGTTATCCAATCCATCTGGATCACCTCCGCCATTTTTGACGTAGCCTGCAGTGCCTTCCATGTTCGTTGACGCCTGCGTGGGCAATGCTGAGTTTGGGGGTCCCCATCTATGTAGACTTCTTGTCCACAGCTGCCTGGTATTCAGTCGACTCCTGCCGAGGGGAGACGGTCCCTCTTGTCCTTTGCTGAACGGAGCACTGGTGGGATTTCCTTCGTGGGTCTCTAGATAGTTTGTATGTTGTATTTCCTCATCAGCTTCTCTCTGCAGTTAGTAGTTTATTTATTTGCGTTTATTTCCAGTATTTCTACCCTGTGGTCAGGCAATGGTGGAAGAGGGCTGTGATGTCTTCTGGGAACTTCTGGTTGATAATAAGTGTGATGGTGTCTGTTACCGGGACCTTGGTAAATAGAGACACTACTTCGATGTAGACACAGCTACATCGAAGTTGATCAGCTTGTCCTTGGTGTTGAGCTTGAGGCTGCTGGATTTTTCTGTGAAGTGGGCTGAGTCCTTGATGGAGTGCATAGTGAGCCCAATACAGGTTTGTAGCTGTGCAGCCAAAACTTTCGCCATGTCGTATGGGGGGGATCCAATGGCACTCACGATGGATCTGAGTGGGGTGGTGTCCTTATGGGTTTTTGGGAGTCCATAAAGCCTCGGTGGGAGGACTTCCGGTTTGCATAGTTGTAGCGTATGTTGAAGTCGATTGAGGAGTTATTGACCAGAGTGTTAGTTTTCCTGGTTCTTTTGATGGTTGGGTCTGTTTTTTAGTTCATTGTCTATTGTGGGATCCAGGAGTTGCCTGATCTTTGCTTTTCTTCTTCTCTTTCCATGATTACTGTGACATTCCCCTTATCCGCTGGGAGAATGGTGATGTCTGGATCTGAGTTGAGGTCTTTGGTGGCTTGACTTTCTCTCCTTGTTACGTTGCTGGGGTCTCTGTTTAAAATCCTCCAAGGAAGGAGCTTCCACTGGAATCTGAGGCAGAGAGTTCCACTGCTGAACAGGTCTCCTTATAGCCAGGAAGTTCCTCCTCTTGTTCCGGTGGAAGCTCCTGTCTTTCCTGTCACTTGAACCCATGGCTCCACTGAGTCCCAGTCTCCAGCGCAGCAGAAAGGAAGCCCCCTCCCTCTTTCTTGGGAAACCCTTTCATGTGTTTGTACATGGCTTCCATGTCTCCTCTCAACCTTCTCTTCTGAGGCTAAACAGCTCACTAGACGCTCCTCATAGGGATTGTTCATGGTCTCCAGAGCTTTGACCCTTTTAGCCTCCCTTTTCCTCTACTCACCTTTCAGCTTGTGAAGTCCATCTCTCTTTTGAACCGTGGGGCCCAGAACTGGACCCAGTGTGATTCCAGGTGAAGAGGTCTGACCAAAGCAGGAGAGAGAGGCACCAGGACTTCCCTCCATCCGGACACTCCTTGTCATGCAGCTCAAAACCCCACTGGCTCTTTTGGCTGCTGCATTGCACTGTTGGCTCAAATTCACCTTGTTGGCCACGAAGACTCCAAAATCCCTTTCACGTGTAACTCTGTGATGTAGCCAGGCTTCATGCATCCTGAATCTTACATTTCCCCTTGCGGACATTCATTTTCTTAGCTTTGGCCAATTAGCTCTCTAATCTGTTGAGGTCATTTTGAATCCTGGTCCTGTTCTCTGGAGGATTCGCTCACTCTATTGTAGACTAGCTATATGCGGCCACGTGTTGCTGTGTCCCAATCTGGTTAAATGGAGAGAAAAAAAGAGTAAGAGTTGGTTTCTAATATATGTAATTTCATAATACTGCAGATATTGTCTGGTTTGCCGACTCTAGAACACGCAACATACAATTGTCCATGTGCGAAACAATCTGTGTCTAGATCGGAACCGCACAATTCTGTTGATTCGCCTTGTGCTTTGTTGATGGTGATTGAAAACGCGTCGAATTGGGAATTGCAGACTCCTAAATTGGAATGGCATATCCCTTGGAATGTGAGGAATGAGGACATCTTCTCCTTAGGAAGGTCCTGTGGCCTCGTCTGGTTAAATGGGATGGGAAGGGAAGAGAAAGAGCAGGCTTCATCTATGTGATGTCACAATGCTTGTGGATATACAATATTTACGGTTATTTCTTTGTGCAGATTTAGATATATTTATTTATTTACCGTGTCAGGAGCAAACCAAACAGTTGTATTGCATTAAAAAACATACAAACAAAACACAAAATTTGCAAATTTGGCATTCTGTTAAATGTCCTTTGACCAGTAACTGGCCACTTGAAGTGCCTCTGGTGTTGCCATAGGAAGGTCCTCCATTGTGCATGTGGCAGGGCTCAGGTTGCATTGCAGTAGGTCAGGGGTGCTCATTAGGTAGATCGTGATCTACTGGCAGATCTCTAAGGGCGTCCTGGTAGATCTTGAAGGGCATCCTGGTAGATCCCAGGCAGATCGCAGGCACAGTGTGTATGGCTCCCATGCCATTTGTGAGGAATGCTCAGGGGCTTATTATACTCACATTTAGTTGAATTCCGTCTTAAAATATATTATATGGCTCTCACTGAAATAAATTTCTTAATATTTTGCTTTTATGGCTCTCTGAGTAGTGGGGAGGTAGATCTTTGGGACTTGGTTGTTTTATAAGTAGCTCGCATGCTGGAAAAGTGTGAGCACCCCTGCAGTAGGTGGTCTGTGGTTTGCTCTTCTCCACACTCACATGTCGTGGATTCCACTCTGTAGCCCCATTCCTTAAGGTTGGCTCTGCATCTCATGGTGCCAGGGTGCAGTCTGTTCAGTGCCTTCCAAGTTGCCCAGTTTTCTGTGTGCCCAGGAGGGAGTCTCTCATTTGGTATCAGCCATTGATTGAGGTTCTGGGTTTGAGCCTGCCACTTTTGGACTCTCGCTTGCTAAGGTGTTCCAGCGAGTGTCTCTGTAGATCTTAGAAAACTATTTGTTGATTTAAGTCGTTGGCGTTCTAGCTGATACCCAAACAGGGAATGGGCCGGAGATGTCACTGCCTTGGTCCTTTCACTATTGGTTGCTACTTCCCGACGGATGTCAGGTGGTGCAATACCAGCTAAAAAGTGTAATTTCTCCAGTGGTGTAGGGAACAGACAACTCGTTATGATGCGGCAGATTTAGAGAAGGTCTGATTTGTTGTCTCTGCAACGCGCAACATGTAATTGTCCATGTGAGAAGCAATCCATGTCTAGATGTAAACAGCAGAATTCTAAAGATTGCCCCTGAGCATGAATAGAGATGGATCCCTTTCTCTCTCTGCCCTCCCCTTGGGGAGAATGACAGGAGGCGTGGCTTCCTGGTAGGTCACACCTCATGTTATTTTCCTGAAGGCCCCCTTATTATTGTTG
This sequence comes from Anolis apletophallus, assembly GCA_030556195.1. Lineage (NCBI taxonomy): Eukaryota > Metazoa > Chordata > Lepidosauria > Squamata > Anolidae > Anolis > Anolis apletophallus. The sequence continues at coordinate 7,101 of JARBWK010004271.1, forward strand.
TTGTAGTTCTTATTATTGAGTGAGTGGGGCTCCAGAAACACCCCCCTCCCTTAGCCCAAGGAGGCTCTTCCTAAATGGTTCCCTCCCCTCACTTCTCAGTCACTCACCCTCAGGTCTCCCTGTAGGCCTCCTCCACCATCGCCTTGGAGGCAATTCCCGCTTTGGCCCGTCTCCGAGGCGAAGGGAAGGGGCCTTCTTCCCCTTCGGCTCTTTTCTCCCTCCCCTTTCACCCACCACCTCCGGTTTCGCCTCAGCCCTCGCTGCCTGCGCCCAGCCTTCGCCTCCTTCCTCCTCTTCTGCCCTGTCTCGCGAGAGCTGGGGCAGCCAGCCATGAGATTTTCCCCTCACACAGCAGGGGGGGGGGCGGCACAGGGCCTTTCCTCTTTCCTGCGCATGCACCAAAATGTTTTATAGCTGGTTCAGCTCTTTTTTGGGGTCGCCTCTTCTGTGCTGCTGCATTTTTATGTGTTATGATAACCTAAGAACATTTGCCTGTTCCTATGGTACGTTGTGTCTAAATTTCATAGCAATCGGTCAAGTATTTTGTGAGTTATGAGGTCACTCACAAACAGACATTTACGTTTTTATTTACATAGATACATGATTTAGTGTGCAGTTTTCCCCTTAAGGAGCTGAATAGCTAAGACACAGAGAGGACGCCCATGCCTTACCAGCCGATACAATTGCGGGTGAAGCTGACGGAGGAGAGACTGACGGCCCCGAGGGTCATCAATGCCTCTTCGGCAAAGACTGCCCCTTCGGCCCCCCTGGCCAGAACCCAGCGAGTGGCTGCCCATGGTCAAAGAGAGGCTGCAGGCAGACCAGCCAACAGCCGATGGTGGAGTGCCTTTGCATGGAGGAAGGTCTCTTGGATATCTCGGAGATTCTGGGCTGCCCAGGGGAATCTCGTGGCCGGCGACGCTGCCTATCGCTGGCAGAACGCCAGGCACTGAAAAGGCGCCCAAGATGGCTTTCAGATATTTATACTTGGTTATCATGTCTCCTCTCAACCTTCTCTTCTGCAAGGTAAACACGCCCAGTTCTTTGAATCCCTCCTTAGAGGGATTTAGGGTCTCCAGACCTTTATTGTCCTCCTCTGGACACGTTTCAGCTCACAGTGTTCAAATATGGTGCTCAGAATTAGACACAGTATTCCAACTGGGGTCTGCCCATAGCAGAATAGAGGGACACTGTGGCTTCCCTTGATATAGACCAGGTTCATTTGAGTGTATCTATCTGTGGGTAGGTGACCAGGACGGAATAGGGATTCTGTTAGGGTACCGACCACCCCGCTGCACTACAGTTTTCCTGCCTGAGGTAGCCGGGGTGATCTTGGGCCTGGCGTTGGAGCCCCAAGGGTTTATTGTGCTGGGGGACCTCAACGTTTATGCAGAGACCACCCTGTTGGGAGCAGCTCAGGACTTCATGGCCACTATGCCAATCATGGGACTGTGTACAAAAAGGAGGATACGAACACGTAGTCAAATAATCATGAAACAGTTTATATATAAAGAAACATAGTCATAGAAAGCCACATTGGGCTATAAGCAAACAATGAAGTAGGTAATGTGCGCCAATGCGCTAATAATTGTGTCCAAATCAAAAGGTGGGTAAATACCCAAAAGGTTAGTCCATGTCCCAAATTCAACGCATCCAAATGGAGAACCAGAGATGGAGATAAGCCAACGAAGTGGAGAAAGGAAATCCAAATAGAACAACGCAAAACGGGTGTATTTGTAATCCACTGGGTGGGCTGGTATGAAGGCCGACGAGAAGAAGTAGAGGATCCAACGCTCGTTTCGACCCAGTATGGGTCTTTATCAAGGCCAGAATAGTCCCATCAGAAGGTGATAATGGTCATGGCTGGACTTGCCTAAGGTAAAACATATATATATATCAGAATCATGGTAATGGTAAAGCAACAATGTACAAAGCAAGGACACAAGGTATCCCATATGCCACCAATAGTTATCCAAATTATTTGAAAAAGTACATTCTAAGCGCTAGAGTCATACAAAATAAGGTAGCCATAATGCTGGATTAGTAATACAACATAATAATAACGAGCATAGTACAGTAAAGCGGGCGGGAGGACGCTCACCAAACAAGAGGAAATCACTCAGTAGCAGGGTCCAGGGCGTGTAGCAGAGAGCCCACGGTGAAACAAGATTTAAGTAAGGTGTAAGGGAAGGCGCAACAGGTGGAATGATTGATTAACGAAGCAGGTCGGTGATGTGGACCTTTTCGTTTAACCCGGCGGGAAATTCGCTATCGAGGTAGAGGATCCAGCGGGTTTCACTTCGATGGAGGTGGTAATCAACATCAGCATGGGGGGGAACTTTGATCTTCTCAATCCCAAAGAAGCGGAGGCTGTCAGGGCCGTGTGCAGCAGATTTAAAGTGATGGTAAAGGGGAGACTCCTCCGATAAATTCCTAATTCTCGAACGATGCTCCGAGACTCTAACTCCCATCATCCGTCGAGTCATGCCTATGTAGACCAAGCCACGTGGGCATTGGAGTCCATAGATACAGGATTCTGATTTGCATGTGAAAAAGTCCCTGAATACAAACTCACGACCCGTTCCAGGAATGTAGATCTGTTTGCCGGGGAAAACAAAGTCGCACTGTGCGCAATTGCCGCATCGGTGTGTCTTAGGGGTAAGATTGCTCCTCAGGCGGGGGGTGCATATGTCAGAGTGCACAACCAAGTCTCTTATGTTTTGGGTCCGCTTGTGCGCAATTATGGGGGGTTTGGATAATCCGGGAATGTCCCTGAGGATGGGCCAATATCTGCACACGATCTGTTTAAGGCGGCGAGAGTTCATGGTAAGAGTAAGCGGCCACACAAGGCGGTCCTTAATGTTCTTAGAAGAGGAGTGGACAAGCAGCTGGGACCTGGGTACCCGTTGTGCCCGGGCATATGCAGAATGTAGGACTTGGTCAGGGTAGCCCCTTACCCTCAGTTTGTTAATTAAGGAGGAAGCCTCCAGGTGGAAATCAGAGGCACAAGAGGAATTGCGTTTCAATCGAAGTAATTGCGAGAACGGGAGGTTCCGTTTGAGAGGATGACTGTGAAAGCTCTTAAAGTGCAAGAGGGCGTTCTTGTCAGTGGATTTGTGGTAGCATTTCATCTGTAACACATTGTTATGAATGTAGATGTTAAGGTCCAAAAAATTCACGGACACATCACTGACAGAGAAAGAGAAATGAATGGATTCCGCCCATGAGTTCATCCAGGATTGGAAACGTTCCATAGGTGTATCCTTCCTCACGAGTAGTATCACATCATCAATATATCGGCCGTAGAATTTGATGTGTGCTGCCAATGGATGAGGGGTGGGGCCAAAAATTTGAACTTGTTCCAAAGAGTCCATGTAGAGACCACCCCATTTCTCCCACACTGCCATATTACCACACATATTTATCAGCCAGAAAGTAAGAAAGAGGCTTTTGAACTGCAAGGCCATTTAATACTCAGCAAGGTAAACAAAGGGGCATGCAAAAATACATCCAACCACCCCATTTCTCCCACATTTCCATATTCCCCAACATATATTTCTCAAGGAACAAAGCAAGCAGAGAGGCTTT
>JARBWK010004272.1:0-10688 GCA_030556195.1 Anolis apletophallus
AAAAAGTGTTGGTGGTTCACAATATGCAATGCTTTTCGTAGAATGTTTAAGCCATTTTTCGTATGTGTATGTTTGAAGGACGTGTCTGAGGCAAAAGACAAATTAGCAAACTGGTTGAATCTGATTGAGAATGGATATGGAGTAACATTGGGTAAATTGATTTTTGATAAAGGAATGGAAATCTGTGGTGCAGAGTTTACACAGTTGCTAAAGAAAAGAAATGTAGAATGTCTTAATATTGAAGAGTTCAAGGGAGAAGAAATTGTAGCACTGAAAAGAATGCAAGCATTGAGGGAAATGGAGAAATGCATTCTAAAAGACAGTAAGTTCTCACAAATGTATTGGACAGAAATCCTAAGTATGAGCAATTACCTCATGAACAGATTGTGGGATCAATGCATACAAGATATTCCTTTTAGAAAGACGTATAACCGTGTTCCTTGCTACAAATATTTTAAATTGTTTGGTCAAAAGGCAAAGGTGGTTTTGTCAGCAAAAGAAAGAACCAACAAAAAAGTAAAACATGAAGAGATGAAGTTCCTAGGGTATGGAAATAATAATTGTTATAGACTTTTGGATAACCCAGACACAGTGAACTTCACAAAGCTAGAATATTTCAACAAAATAGAAGATTTGGATGAGATACATTTAAACACAGAATGTTTGCATGGTTTTCCAAAGTATAGAAACAGAACAGTATGAGAGGAAGGTGTGAAGACATCTAGTGGTGGAAATGAGAAACAACAGATAGTCAAGACAGAAATTGCATCACCTTCAGGGGAGTCAGAAAAGAAGGAAGAAAGTTGTAATTCGTCCAAGGAACAAGAAATAGTAACAAAGAAGGAAAGAACACAAACACCTAAAGGAAAGGTTACACCTAAAGTAGTTAAGCAGGAGGTGAAAGAGGAAGTTAGAACAGTCAGTGCAAATCAGAACACAAAGAGAAAAGAGTTGAAGAAATATATGTTAGTGCCTTACTTATCACAACCAGGTAAATTCCATAAAGTTCCTTGTGGAGATGATTTCATTGACACTGATGATTGTGTAACGGTACATGAGTGAATGTTATTGTGTTAAGATGTATATTGATTGTGTAGTGGATAGTGCATTTGTATCTATATTATGAACACAAATAATACAATGATAATATGACTATGATGTTTTTGCAATAGTTATGTGTATTCATGTGTTATATATGTTTATTGAATAAGTGTATTAAGTACCCTCTGTAGAATTGAAACTTCATGATGGAAATCCTAGTTCTGGTAAGATAAAATTATATTGACTAAGTAATTGTAATGAGTGGTTCAAAGAAGGTTAAAAATGAATAGAATTGAAGATAAGATATATGCTTGGATATTGTGTATATAGCAGGGCAGAAATTTACATTTCAGAGGGGGATTGTGAAAGTATTATGTTTTGTGTATTAGATGAAAAGTAAATGAGGTGCAATGTATGATGCAATCTATGTGCCTGGATTGCATCAGCCTACTAGTGACTGTGCAGAGCTGAAGTCTGGTGCTGTAGCACCGCAGGTCTCGTTTGTGCCTGGAGGGCAGGGGTCAGCTCCCGGGGTCCCATTAGCATTAGGACCAGCAGTGCCAGAACATGATTCAGAGGATGAGCTAGATGACTGGGGCGAAGGGCAGCTTTCCCCTGATGGGCCTCCTTCGCCCACAGAGAGCTTGGCATGGGAAGAAATGTTGTTTGGCCCTAGCGAAGACATAGATAACCAGGTGCAGATGGAAGACAGTGATTCTGGCAGCTACGAGCACCCGGTGGGAGAGATTCCCAGGAGCCAGTAAGGAAAACATGGAAGAAAGCATTTGGGAAATGGCTGGGAGGAGAGCTCTCAGGAGATAGAAACACAGCTGCGGAGAGACAAGGTCGAACCTTTGATAGGAGACGGAACATCGAGTCTAGCAGAAGGGAATGGTCTAAAAGCATAGACCAGCCGAGGTCCGTGAGCAGCGATTGGAGACGAAGAAGCCTAGGCGTCGGGGACCTCGGCCGAGGATTAAGTATAGGATCCGTGGGAACGAATCCTCAGTGCTCCGCCACGTCTTTCCTGAATAGGCGTGAAGCGGAGTGGGATCACGAAGCTAAGCTAGCCGTGGTCATCAAGCCTTGCCTTGCCTTGCCTTGCCTTGCCTTGTTCCTGATCCGCCTGGTTGTGCGGAGCCTTGCCCTGGTTCCTGATCCGCATGGTTGTGCGGAGTCTCGCCTTGTTTCCTGATCCGCATAGTTGTGCGGAGCCTTGCTGAACTTTGAGCCTTGCTGAACTTTTAGTCTTGCTGAACTTTCAGCCTATTTGCCACGCTTTTTTGGACATTGTTACTTCAAGCCTTTTTGGATTGTTTCACTATTCTATTGGACAATATATTTGAACTGTTTTTTATACTCAATAAAGTAGTTAGCCTTCAGTCCGTCTTCGTGTGTGTGATTAAGGGGCCGGTCAAGTCCGTGCATCGTGACAGTTGGCCGGAGCACTCCAAGAACCCCTTATCACACCACGGGACGCCGAAAGCGGCCCACGGCGGTAGCTGCCATGGCAAACCTGTCGGATGCGCAAGTGGCGGCATTACAACAGGAGGTGGGAGAGCTGCGGACCAGAGCCGGGCGGCACCCGGGAGTGGCCGCGCCTGCCCGCTTCGGGGGCAACCCCGCTCAAGTCGAGGTGTTCCTCTGCCAAGTGGACCTGTATCTGGAGCTGCGGCCCAACGAGTTTGCCACCGACCGAGCCAAGGTGGGGTTTGTTTTACCCTGTTGGAGGGGCGGCAGCAACGTGGGCTGCCGTTGATCCGGGCCCAGTCCCCCATGTGAACACGCTACGGGCTTTCCTAGATGCTATCCGGGCGACCTGGGGAGCACCCGTGAATGAAGAGTTGGCTGAACGAGATTTAGACCGACTGATGATGAAGGACTTGTCCCTGTCTCAATACATTTCTCGTTTTCGAGTGTTGGCTGCTCAGGTGCAGTGGAACCTTCCGGCTTTGCGTTACCAGTACATGTTGGGGCTGACCACGGAGTGCAGCAAGAGATGCTAAAGCATGCACGTCCCCGCGGATCTGAGGCAGCGATCACCTTAAGCCTACGAGTAGAGCGGGGGCTTCAAACCCGAAGGCGATGGGACAAAGGTGCGGTGGAGAAGCCCGGCGAGGAAGGAGGCTGGGGCTGGACAGTTCTTGCCCGACAGTTTGCTCCGACACCAGCGGGCTCGGATGAGCCGAGCCCATGCAGCTAGGCACGGTGCGGCCCAAGGTAGACCAGGCAGAAAAAGCCACGTCGACAGCGTCTCAATTTGTGTTGGTACTGCGGGGGACGGACATTTTTCCCAAAGAGTGCCCCCAAAAGCCACGTGGAAAGACTCCTAGGGCCTCTGCCGCACTTGGAGGGGCCCCGGAGCCCGAAGAAGCCATCCAGGCGACGGGGAAGGGGCCGGCCGAGTGTAAAGGTTCGCTCACTTTCGGCCGACATCGCCCAATCTTCCCCCTGAACCCAAGACTGGACAATTGTTCCTTGTAATGGTTGGCCTGTAGTCGCCCGAGAAGGGCCGATGATGGTCCATGCCATGATTGACTCGGGGCCACCAACAACTTCATTGATGCAGACTATGCCAAGTCTGCTGGATTAAAATTCTTGATCTCCAAGAGCCAAAGGGTGTGCAGACTATTGATGGGAGAACCCTGAAAACGGGGGCTGTGATGCAATATACCGCCCCTACCAAGATGTGGACCAGCTCCCATAAAGAGGACATTTCTTTTCTTGTGACCAAGCTCCCTGATTTCCCCATTGTCCTGGGCATTGTGTGGCTCGCCCTCCATGACGCCCAGATTTCCTGGGCCAAGAGGCAGCTCATTTTTTCCTCCGACCATTGCCAGAGTCACTGTCTGACGGCCCGGGCTTGCCAGGCTCAGGAAGTAGAAACGGTGGCCACACTACCCAAGAAATATGCCGGGTTTTGGGATGTCTTCAGCGAGAAGGAGGCGGAACGCTTGCCTCCAAGACCGGCCTTATGATTTGTGCCACGAACTGCAACCTGGAGCCCTATCCCGCGGGGGGAGACTCTACCCTCTCTCGGACCCAGAGCAACAGGCTCTCCAGGACTTCCTGGATGAGAATCTGCGGAAGGGCTTCATTCGGCCTTCCCAGTTCCCGGCTGGGCGCCCATCCTTTCGTCAAAGAAGAAATCGGGGAGTTGCGGCTCTGCAATGACTATCGAGAACTTAATAAGATCACGATTCGAATCGCTACTCCCCTACCCCTGATCCCCGAGCTCTTGGGGCGGATGGGGAGCCAAGGTGTTCACTAAACTGGACCTGAGGCGCCTACAACCTTGTCCGGATTCGCCAGGGCGATTTAATGGAAGACAGCCTTCCAGACCAAGTGGGGAATTTCGAATACCTGGTGATGGGATTCGGTTTGTGCAATGCCCCAGCCTGTTTCCAACATTTCATGAATGACATTTTCGGGACCTGCTAGATCGTTATCTGGCAGTCTACCTGGGCGACCTGCTCATTTTTCTCCGGATCAGGCGACCCATGACTGCCATGTCGAAGTGCTCCAGAGACTACGAGCCCACGGGCTCTATGCTAAAGCTGGAGAAATGCGCTTTGATCTGGCGTGAGGTGACTTCTGGGCTATCGTATCTCACCAACGGGCATTGCCATGGATGACACCAAAGTCCAAGCTGTGGCTGACTGGGCGGCTCCTGCCAGCAAAAGGACATCCAAAGATTCCTGGGCTTTGCCAACTACTACAGAAAGTTCATCCCCGACTTTGCCAAGTGGGCTGATCCTATCACCCAGTGCCTGCGGGGAAAGGTGCCGTTCAGGTGACACCGAGGCGGGACGTAGGGTTCCAGAAAATTGAAGCAGCTGTTCACCAGCCTTCTTCTGCAGCACAAATCCCGCACCTTTCATCGTGCAGGCTCGGCCATCGGATGTGGCGGTGGGACGATCCTGCTACAACCGCAGGGGACGGATTTGTTGCCCTGCGGCCTACTACCCGGCAGCTCACGGCCCGGAAAAGAACTATACCATTTGGGGAGAAGGAGCTCCTGGCCATCAAGGTGGCTTTTAAGTGTGGAGACATCTGCTGGAAGGGGCCAAGTTCCCGGTGGAGGTGCACACCGATCACCGGAACTTGAACACTTGAAGACCAGCGCAAAATTGAACCAGAAGCAACAGAGATGGTCCCTGTTCTTTGAAAGATTCAATTTCATCACTACTGACCCCCAAGCAGACCAAAGCAAGCCGATGCTCTGTCTCGGAAGCCGGAGTACGTCGCGGGGCGATGAGGCTTTCTGAGGCCCGTCTCCTGAAGCGGAGAGCTTTGCAGCGGCCCGGGCGGCTCCTGTGAACCCTCCGTGGCCCCGCCCGGCCCTGGGGACGAGAGGCCTTTGAGTGATCGGGTCCAGGCGAGCCAACGGACTGACCCGTGGGTGCAAGAGCAGCTGACCAAGGGTGTGCAAGCTCCTTTCCAGGTAAAGAACGGGGTGCTCTACCACCGTGACTCTGTCTATGTTTCCCCGAGCCCGGGGACATTCTTAAACTTTGCCACGATAGTCGGGCCGCCGGTCATTTTGGGCTGTTCAAGACCCTTCAGTTGGTCCTACGGGATTTTTGATGGCTTAAAGTGCGAGAGGGATGTGGAGGACTATGTGGGCTCTTGCCCTGTGTGCCAGCGGCCAAGAACCAGGGGGCAAGCCGGCCGGTTGCTCCAGCCGCTCCCGACCCCTTCCGCTCCTTGGAAGATGATTTGGCCGACTTCATCACCGACTTGCCTAAGTCAAGGGCTTCACCACGATCCTGGTCGGTGGACTGTTTCACCAAGATGGGACACTTCATTCCCTGTGTGGGGGTGCCTACTGCCAAAAGACTGCTGATATGTTTGTGCAACATGTGTTTGTGCATGGACTTCCACAGAGTTTGGTGACCGACCGCGGCACCAGTTTCACTTCCCAGTTCTGGAAGGCTGTCCAGAAGTTGCTGGGGATTGATGTGCGGATGTCCACAGCCCACCACCCCAGTCCGACGGGCAAACCGAAAGGGTCAATGCCACCTTGGAACAGTACCTACGGTGCTATGTCAACTATTAGCAAACCAACTGGGTGTCCTTGTTGTCTCTGGCGGAGTTTGCCTACAACAACCTTGCACACGAATCCATCAAGGAGACTCCTTTCTTTGCTAACTATGGACACCACCCTCGGTTCTACCCCTCCGGTGAACCCGTCCGGAGGCGTCGGAGGCGAAAGATTGGCTTCAGGAGCTCACTGCACTGCAAGACTTGCTGCGCACTCAATTGGACCAGGCTAAAGCGGATTACAAGCGGATGGCTGATCGGCGGCGCCGGGAGGGCCCTGCGATCCTGGTTGGGGATAAAGTTTGGCTGTCTACCAAGAACCTGCCCACACAGCGGCCTAGCCGTAAGTTGGATGCCAGATTTCTGGGCCCTTACACGGTGTTGGAGAAGGTGGGGCCTGTTTCCTTCAAACTACAACTCCCAGCGGACATGAAGATCCACCCTGTGTTTCACCGTTCTTTGCTCCGCCCGGCGAAGGGTGAGGCCTGATGTGGCGCAGCCGCCCCTCCCCTGTGATGCGTGACGGCGAGGAGGAGTTGGAGGTGCAGGACATCTTGGATGCGCGCATCCGCTACCGGAAGCTGGAATATCTGATTGACTGGAAGGTTTTGGGCCGGAGAGCGTTCCTGGGCGCGGGCTCGCGATGTCCATGCCCCGGACCTTGTGGCGGTTTCACCGCAAGTACCCTGACAAACCCCCCCAACCTCGAGGGCGGCCTAGGAGGGGCCCTGAGGGGGGGGGGGATAGTGTAGCACAGCAGTTCTCGTTTGTGCCTGGAGGGCAGGGGTCCCATTGGCATTAGGACCAGCAGTGCCAGAACATGATTCAGAGGGATGAGCTAGATGACTGGGGGCGAAGGGCAGCTTTCCCCTGATGGGCCTCTTCGCCCACAGAGAGCTTGGCATGGGAAGAAATGTTGTTTGGCCCTAGCGAGAAGACATAGATAACCAGGTGCAGATGGAAGACAGTGATTCTGGCAGCTACGAGCACCCGGGTGGGAGAGATTCCCAGGAGCCAGTAAGGGAAAACATGGAAGAAAGCATTTGGGAAATGGCTAGGGAGGAGAGCTCTCAGGGAGATAGAAACACAGCTGCGGAGAGACAAGGTCGAACCTTTGATAGGAGACGGAACATCGAGTCTAGCAGAAGGGAATGGTCTAAAAGCATAGACCGGCCGAGGTCCGTGAGCAGCGATTGGAGACGAAGAAGCCTAGAGCGTCGGGGACCTCGGCCGAGGGATTAAGTATAGGATCCGTGGGGAACGAATCCTCAGTGCCCGGCCACGTCTTTCCTGAATAGGCGTGAGCGGAGTGGGATCACGAAGCTAAGCTAGCCGTGGTCATCAAGCCTTGCCTTGCCTTGCCTTGTTCCTGATCCGCCTGGTTGTGCGGAGCCTTGCCCTGGTTCTGATCCGCATGGTTGTGCGGAGTCTCGCCTTGTTTCCTGATCCGCATAGTTGTGCGGAGCCTTGCTGAACTTTGAGCCTTGCTGAACTTTTAGTCTTGCTGAACTTTCAGCCTATTTGCCACGCTTTTTTGGACATTGTTACTTCAAGCCTTTTTGGATTGTTTCACTATTCTATTGGACAATATATTTGAACTGTTTTTATACTCAATAAAGTAGTTAGCCTTCAGTCCGTCTTTGTGTGTGTGATTAAGGGGCCGGTCAAGTCCGTGCATCGTGACAGGTGCTGAAAGAGTTAAAGAGAGAGATGATGCAAGACTCTGTGATTAGTATATGTAGGAGGCTCCAAGCCAGCTTCTTCCTTCCCATGTGGCTGATGTTAAGTGTTGAATGTCTGTGCCAGTAAAGCTGTCTGTACTCATTCTGGGTCTGCAGAAATATTTTCTTCCACGCAGCTAAGGAGCTCAATATTCTGACACTTTCTTCTTCAGATTCTATTTTAAAAGGGTAAATGCTTATGTATGCAGTCTCCACCTTCTGCAGTTAGAGGAGGTATTCTGCCCTTCATAATGGCCAAAGTACCAGTATACTTAAGTGTTTTGCACTTAAGGAGCTCAGTAACATCAAAGAGACATATGCCCTTCAGGTCAGTGTTTTCCCAGAAATAATTGCATTATTGATTGTCCTGCCTCTGTAGGGAAGTGTGTATGTTGTATGTATGTGCCTTCAAGCCACCTGGGATTTCTGGGAGTTGTAGGCCAAAACACCTAGGGATCCACAGGTTGAGAACCACTGACTTAGCTGACCCCATGATTGTCTTAGGCAAGAAATACCCAGAGGTAGTTTTGCCAGTTCCTTCCTCTAAAACAGACATGAACAAACTTCGGTCCTCCAGATGTTTTGGATTTCAGCTCCCAGAAATTCTAGCTAGCTCACTCTGTGGAAAACTTCTCAGAGATATTTTCTTATTGATGATCGATTTTAATGGGACTTCCTTCCAGGAAGCTGTTTCAGCAATCAGTTTGTTTTGTATTTTTTTAATTAAAAAAAACTCAGAGAAAGTAGCCAAAGAAAAAAAAGCAGCGGAAGAGGTTGGGTTAAAGGGGCGTAATTACAAAGTGTGGCCTAGGCGCAAAAGGTGTTAATCTGGGCCTGGGCGGGGGTTGAGCACAAGGCTCCTTGCATGGCCGGACCATCCAGGGAGCCCTCACCCCTCATCCCCGCCGAGCTCGGAAGGGGCCTGACTTTCCTGCATGGCCTGACTCTCGCTGCGAAGGATTGATCCAGGTCCATCATCAGTTGAGGTCGGTTTCTCTGGTTGTGGATGTACTACAACTCCCAGAAACAAAGGGCAGTTCCCCCCAAGCCTTCCAGTAATCAAATGCCAGTATATCAGAAAAAGTCAAAACTCAGTATGAAAAGGAACAGACATCCTGCGAATTGATGGCAGAAAATGTCAACACAACCCATTTACACGAAGTAGCAGAGAAATGTGAAATAGAGCTGGTAGAGAAGCATACAATTGAGATCACAACACTCCAGCAGCAACAACCGGAGGAGTATCTGAAAGTATCTGACCTGACTGAGACTAAAAGGCTTAGCTAAGACATTGAAATCCAGGAAGAAAAGGACAAGGATTTAGACTTTAAGCAGGAACTTATTGATAAGTATAATTTGCTGAAAAGACAAGTGAAAGAGAGACTTGGAGGATCATGAAAGTCCTGGCCAGTTCTGGGAGCAAGAACTTCAAAGTTTGCATTTTGTCATTGAGATGAAAAATGAACGCATCCACTATTTGGACAAAAAGCTATTTAACTTGGAAACAGTGATGGAGCAGAATTTGTTGCTTGAGAAGAAAGTGAAAACCCTTCAGCAGGAGAATGAAGAGCTCCGTGTACGGATGCAGAATAACAGAACAGTGACAAGGCAACTCTCTGATGAGGTCCTGAAAGTTTTTGAGGCCCTGGAGAAGGAGTTGCAGCTCAACGAATAAGCTCGCCAGGAGAAGGAAGAGTTGCTGTACAGAGGGCTCAATGATGACCCTGCGCACGTCTTCCCCGTCTCCACTGAGGTGACGCTCATTGCTCATTGAAAGTAGACTTATAACATGGTTGATTTCAGCAAATGTAAGATCTCCAAGCTTTAGTCTTAATCCAGGCATAATTTAAAGTAGCTTTCCTCAACTTGGTTCCTTCCAGATAATTTTGGCTGAAGCTCACCCTGGCCCACTTGGAAAAGCTGTTTAAGGTGCCAACAACAAATTATGTCAGTAAACCAAGAGGAACCCCTCTTAGTATTCTCTCTAGTATGATGTTCTAGGCGCATTCAGTCACATGTGCCACTATATCCTGTATCTGTGAGCTGCTTTGATGTTTCAGAGCATCTCCAGCTCCTTTGGGCAGAACCTTCCACTTCTGATTGTCCCAAGTTCTTGTTCAGTATCTCTGGAAGCAGAGGAAGAATGTATGTTGAAAAGTGATGCAAGCTATTGTTGTAGTTGCGTGCCTTCAAGTTGTTCCCAATTTATGCAGATCCTATCACAGATCTGCATCAATTTGTTCAGATCGTGTTACCTTTGTTCAGATCTTGCCCAAGGTCACCTAATGGGTTTCCATCCCTGAGGAGGGATTCGGAAGCTGAACTCCGAAGTTACTGATACTAAAACCACTATACCACACTGACTCTCTAAGATGCAGAATCACTTCCAATTATTTTATAACTTATTTAAAATCAATGTTGCCAGCTGGTTATGGTAAAACACTTATTTAGGAAGCTGGTGGAACTCTTTGTAATGGCTGAATCCATACTGAGTTAAAATTAGTGCTCTTCATGCCACCAGATGTGGCAGGCCAGCATTTCCTCACCTGACTGCCTCTTGGCTACAATAGTTTCTTTCTGGACACTTGTCTGTGGTACAGGTCATCACAGACTGCCTGCAACAAAAAGGCCGACAGCAGCAGGCCAGCCAGCCCTGCCACCTATTGTATTAACCACACACAAAATGGAGGACAGCTGACAAAAGACAAAGTCTGGCCCAAGGCAAGGGCACGATGGAATCAGAGCACACACATTCACACACAAGGCCAGACAGTGGGACCACTGTATTTTTATATTTTGCCTTTGCTGCCTCCTATTTGCTTATTAAAGGTTTATATTGCTGCCACCATTTTTATTATTTTAATCGCCACGTCATCCACTGGG
>JARBWK010004273.1:0-10686 GCA_030556195.1 Anolis apletophallus
TTTTCCAGTTCCGTTATATCCTTCTTGAGGTGCGGTGACCAGAATTGTACACAGTACTCCAGATGTGGCCTCACCATCGATTTGTAGAGAGGCAATACAACATTTGCTGACCTATTTTCGACTCCTTCCTGATCATGCCAAGCATAGAATTTGCTTTTTCACTGCTGCAGCGCACTGGGTTGACATCTTCATTGAGCTGTCCACAAGACCCCAAGATCCCTTTCCTGGTTTGTCTCAGAAAGCTTTGTTCCCATCAGTTGATAAGTGTAGTTGGGGTTCTTTGCCCCGATGTGCATGACTTTACACTTGTTTAGGTTAAAATGCATTTGCCACTTTGTTGCCCCTTCACTCAATTTCGAGAGATCTTTCTGGAGCTCTTTACAGTCAGTTTCATTTTTAACTACCCTGAACAATTTAGTGTCGTCTGCAAACTTTGCTACCTCAGAATTCACTCCTACATCCAGATCATTAATGAATAAATTAAAAAGTAACGGACCCAAAACTGAACCTTGGGGTACGCCACTTCTCACCTCTTTCCACCCAGAGAAATGTCGTTTATTACCACCCTTTCTTTCCTACAGTTTAGCCAGGTTCCAATCCAGGACAAGACCTGTCCCCTGATTCCATGGCTGAAGAGCTTATTTAAGAGCCTTTGGTGAGGACTTTGTCAAAAGCCTTTTGAAAGTCAAGGTAAACAATATCGACTGGGTCCCCTTTATCTATGTGTTTATTTACACCCTCAAAGAATTCTATCAAGTTAGTAAGACATGATTTGCCTATCACACCAATCTTACAGCAATTGCTCTGGCTACCAGTAGAGTACCGGATTGTTTTCAAGGTGCTGGTTTTGACCTTTAAGGCCTTGTATGGCCTAGGGCCAGTGTACCTGAAGGAGCGCCTCACCCCGTACGTTCCCCCGAGATCTCTGCGCTCAGAAGAACAAAATCTTCTGATGATTCCATCAATCCGTTCCTGCCGCCTTTCAGTAACAAGACAAAGAGCCTTTTCCGTGGTGGCACCGACACTATGGAACGTGTTACCAGACGATGTTTGGGCTATCACGGAGTTAGCCCCCTTCCGGAGGGCCTGCAAGACGACCCTTTTTAAGCAGGCTTTCAATCTAAGCACCTCCTGACAACTCTGACCACGTCCTTGTGTTTTATATAACAAAGTGTTTTATCTGTATTTTACTGTTGTTTTATGTAAATCGCCCTTGAGCCTGCAGGGAGGAGCGGTATATAAAAGCGAACAATAAATAAATAAATAAGCCATTGTTGTGAGTCCCAGTCTCAAAACAAGCCTGCTCCTTCCTTCCTCTGACTTCCCCTCACCTCTTGATCCATGGCTCCCATCATAGCTTCTCTCCACCTTCTTTTCTGCAGGCGAAACATGCCCAGCTCTTGAAGCCGCTCCTCGTCGGGCTTATTCTCCAGACCAGGGGTGCTCACACTTTTTCAGCATGAGAGCTACTGATTAAAAAACCAAGTCCCAAAGATCACCTGCCCAGAAATGTAAAACGTATAACTATTTTCTTATTTATTTATTTATATTTATTATTCATTTTTATGTACCGCTCCTTCCAGCAGGCTCGGGGCAGTTTACATAAAATGAAGTTATAAAACATCAACATTTCAATTTAATAACAACAATATAAAACAGCATAAAAATACATCCAACCACCCCATTTCTCCCACACTGCCATATTACCACACATAATATCAGCCAGAAAGTAAGAAGAGAGGCTGTTGAACTGCAAGGCCATTTAATACTCAGCAAGGTAAACAAAGGGGCATGCAAAAATGCATCCAACCACCCCATTTCTCCCACATTTCCATATTCCCCAACATATATTTCTCAAGGAACATTAAAAATAAAAAGGGGCATGTTGCAGAACAATGAAGCACCCACCCCAGTGTAAAAAGACCGATCTTTGAGATGCGGTAAGGAAATGACCCCAAAGTGTCCTTCTTCTCCTCCTCCATCGTTTCTCCTATTTCCACGCTGCCAGCATGCGTGCTGCCTCCAAGAGCTCACGAGAAGTCCGAGAGGCAGAATGGGCACTTCTGCGCATGCGCGTGGGGCCAGCCATGCATCGCGTCATCCTTTGGTCTCCTACGACTCTGAGTGGTTGGAGAAGGATGGAGGGAGGAGGAGGAATCCAAAAGAGGGGGCCCATTCTGCCTCTTGGACTCTGGAGCTTTTGGAGGCGGCGCACGAGCAGGGAAAAGCAACGACGGAGGACTTCTTTGCAGCATGCAGGGGCGCGTGAAGAGGACCAACAGCAAAAAACCTGGTCAGGGGCCTGAAGATCACCAGGATGAGGCCCGAAGATCACCCTGGTGATCCCGATCACCATTCTGAGCACCCCTGCTCCAGACAATGACCATATTGAGCAATTTCTACAGCAAAGCGCAAGAGTAAACATTCTATAGAATACATACCATGTCGGAAATGGATATATGTGTGATATATCCTGTGGACCTGAAGGTAACCTGATACTGTAATAGCTCAGTGTTATATTGTTACTATTTCAGATAAGAATAATCCTGTGACCCATAACATTCGTGCTTCATATTCTGCCGCTTGAAAAAACCCGTTTCGGGGTGAAACGGATCAGGCCCTGCAGCTCTACCGCTTGTCTTGTTCCTGTGTGAAACTGACCTCCGGAACCTTCTCTCTAATAGTTCATAATCATTCATAATTGTTTATCCGTTCACCCGCTTCCGACTCTTTGTTGTGGCCTCCTTTGTGACCCTCCCAGGCCAGAGCGGCCTCTCCTTCCTCGTCACTCTCGCTAATAAGAAGAGCCGGAAGCAACCCCAGCCGGCCCCCCCAACACAAAGAGCCACGGCCTGGGACCTCGACCCCCTTCCAGGGCAGGCTGAGAAAGCCCCCTCCGCTTGGATGGAAACCCATGGCTTGTGTCTTGTTTATTTGTTTATTATTTACCATATTTATACCCCGCCCTTCTCACCCCGAAAGGAACTCAGAGCGGCTTTACACGTAGGAAACAATTCAATGCCTTGCAAACAACATCCAGTTAAAATAAACATTTACACTAAAACCAAAGAATTGAAACATCTAAACATTACATCAGTTATTTAAAGACTCTGAGGTTGTAGTCCTCACCGAGGCCTTCCACAGGCAGGAGGGTTAAGTGGCAGGGAAAGCCCCCCCTTCCCCCATCGGCCTCTCTGTTTACCTGCCTGCCTTTCTCATCCTTTTGCAGTCTATCCCAGGACATGGACTTTTCACACCGCTGTACTCGATACCGGGAACTATATAGATCGGATTTTGTGTGGAACTATATTACTATGAACTTGGATTATTGGAACCAATTTGGAGCCTTTACCATCCCTACAGAGACTTACCTTTCCACCTGTCCGGACTTACCTTTCCTTCAAATCCTTTCCCAAGGTACTGTGTATTCAGCAGCGTTGTGTGCAGGCATGTAGCCAGGGGGGGGGGGCTAAGGGGGCTTCAGTCCCCCCCCGAAATTCTCAGGGTGGTCCGCGAAAAGGCCTTACTGGTACATTATTTAAACTGTTGTGTTTATTCATATCATGATCTGATCACCATGCTCATTATATCCCACATTAATGGGGTTATTGGGATAACAATACAAAAGGTTTGCTAGGGTAGACCCTCTTCCACCCAGTCTCAGCCCCCTGAACCAAACTCAGCCCCCCTCTGAATCAAAATCCTGGCTACGGCCCTGGTTGTGTGTTATTGTTAATATGTTTGTATGGGACCATTGATTGTGATTGGGCGTGGCTGACTTACCAGCCACGACGGGTTGCGGAGCAGCATTGCCCTCCCGCCATCTTGTTGCCCGGGGGCGTCTTCCTCCCAGAAGCCCCGGATGGCGGGAAGGTCTCCCGCCATACAGGCCAGCCAGCCAATGGGGACTGGCTTTGCCCCTGCCCCCCCCTGTTTCTGGCTGGCTCAGATTTCCGCCCGGGCAGGTATCTTGTGCTGCCGGGACTGCCTGGCCTCATTCGGAGGCAGGCTGTTTTTGAGGCAGGCTGTTCTTGCCAATTTCAGGAGCACAGTCCCTTTTTCCCATCTCCAGGACGGATCCCTCCTATAGGGCCTTCCAGTGCAGAGACGCATTGGAAGTCAACCGGTCCATTCTAGGCCTTGAGAGAGGGAACCTGTGCCCTGCACAGGCGCTTCCCAGGTACCTTAGTGGCAGGGATCCATCCCCGGGCCCCCCTATTGGTGCATCGTAAGGGGACCCCCTCACCGGGTATCAGTTTATGTCAGTTGTCCGCAGGTCGCTCCAGGTATTGGGCCTGCCGCAGCAGGAATACGGATGACACTTCTTCGGATTGAGCAGCGACCGCCAGCTGGCAGCTGAAGGCATTCCCGTTGATGTTATCAAGGCCATGGGAGGATGGAAAGCATCTGCATACACCTCTTTCATCAGGCCGGGCGCTCCCAGAAGGCGCACAGGCTGCTGGTTTGTCTTTCTCACCCCCACAGGCGGCTGCGGCCAAGAGAGCAGGTGCTCGGCACAAGCACGGCGTCACGGCCAGGAGGCCAGAGCCACGGTCATGGCTTTGCCTCCCGCTGAGATGGCCAGCGCACTGCTAGTGGCAACTTGGAGAATGGCTGGAATCAGGGAGTGGCTCCACAGCGGTGGCCATCGCAGTAGGACTTGGCGGCTGCCAGTTATCAGTGTGCAACTTGGAGAATGGCCGGAGCAGCAGCTCCACAGCGGTGGCCATTGCATGAGGACTTGGCGGCTGCCAGTCAGCAGTGTGTAACTTGGTGAATGGCCGGGCAGCGGCTCCACAGTGGTGGCTATCGCATGAGGACTTGGCAGCTGCCAGTCATCGGTGTGCAACCTGGAGAATGGCCGGAGCAGCGGCTCCACAGCAGTGGCTATCACATGAGGACTTGGCAGCTGCCAGTCATCAGTTCCGCTTATTGAGGATAGGAATTTGGGTTGGCGGAAAGGGCGGGGTTCTAGGATGCCTCCTCCCCCCTTTTGTGGCGTGTGGCTTGCCCCTGGATCAGGTGGCTTATCACCCCTTGGTTGTTAGGGGGATAACGCCCAGGCCACTGGGGTGCTGAGTTTCCGTGGACAGGCATTGGCCGCTCGCACCCCTGGCTTGCTATCACCTCAAGGCATTTGTGGGGGCCGTCTACCATGATCCAGGACCCAAGCATGGCCGCCAACCCCTTCGTTCCTGCTTTCAATAAGCGAGTTGTGGCCAATTTTATCCAACCACTTATCCAACCAATGTGTCCGCATGTTTCTTGGCGCGAGGTGTGTCATGCTTGCACACGCAAATAATGTATTGACTACTGTGTTTGGTCATTATTTGCCTTCTCGATGATATAAAATAGAATATTTTGCATACTTTTTGTCCCACTTTTTCTCACCACCATACGGCATTCTCCATACAGTCCAGATTTAGTACCGTCTGACTCCCATCTGTTCCCAATAATGAAAGAAGATCTTGGGGACATCATTATGCTTCTGATGAAGACGCGTTGAAGAACGGTGAGACACTGGTGGCGGAAACAGAGTGTTGACTTCTTCCGTGACGGCTTGAAAACTTGTTCATTTTGGCAGAAATGTCTCCAATTGGCTGGTGATTATGTGGAAAAATGAATAGTGCACATTCTAAGGATTATTTCTGCATTTGATTTATTAAGATATTCCCATCCAAACCCAAGTAACGAAGGTGGAGGCATTACTTTTCATTCAACCTTCGTATTTACTGCTGCGTCCTGTTTTGCATCTCTCGAACGTTTGCCCTGAATTTCCCCATCCCTACCTTGATGTTTCCCTGTTTCCAGCTCTGGCAAGATACTTTCCCTCCCGGTGATGCATGTCTGTGCCCTAGGAGGAATGCAAGATGGCTACACCAGCGCCTCCGAGTCATACATCTCTTCCTTTCCGGCAGTGCAATTACTGGTAAGTGCGAAATATTAAATGGACTCCATCCGTCGCAAGAGGATCAGAGAGTGGGTTTCTGTCAAATGAATCACGGGGGATTTCTGCGCCCTACTTAAAAAGAATATGTTCCCTCGGCGTGAACCTAAATTTTGTCCAAAGACACACAGGCTGGGGTGAATATTAATGGATGGGCCCGTGAAGCCTTCCAAACGCCTTTCCTCGGAGACAGGGGATGTTTTTAGACATGCAAATATATAACGGAGAGAAGAACATTCCTCCCCGCGGCTCCGTAGTAGACAATGCCAAACCATGCGCAGGAATCACAGCAGCATCAAGTTAGAAGGCATCACAGATTACTTGCCATTCCCTCTCCTGGCTCAAAGCACATGTTAGCTCAGTACACCCATTCCTCCCATTTTGCCTCTCCACAAAGGCATTGCCCAGTCCCTGTTTTGGGGAATATTGGCTATGCATGGAGAAACTATTTGTGTGGAGAACGTTTCCCAACCACTGTGCCGCGGCACACTAGTGTGCCGTGAACATGCATCAGGTGTGCCGTGGGAAATTGGCCTCTGTCCCTTTAAGCATGGAAATGAGCCCGGCGGAAGGGCGGGGCGAGGCTGAGAGTGTCAGCTGGCGACAAACTTTGAGGGTGGCCAATCAGGAGCACATGGCCCCCGTCCCTTGGCTTTCTATTGGCCTCCTCTTCTCTGGAGGGGGGAGGAAGAGAGTGACGTCGCTCTGACCCCGTCCCCTTCGCAGCAAACGCCGCCGCCGCCATTTTGACGAGGCGAAGAGGAAGGAAGGAAGGAGGATGTGGTAGGAGATGGGTGGGGGGAAGTGGCCTTAGGGGCGGAGAGGGGTGGAGTGACCCTCCGGGGCCGAGAAAGGGGTGGTGCCGCCTCCCCGAACACGCCCGCCTGCCTGCCAGCCAAGGGCCGCCTCTTCCATGACCTTGAGGAGAGAGCGAGCGAGCGGCCTGGCCCAGCTCTCCCTTCCTTCCTTCCCGAAGCACGCTCTCCTGGCATTTCTCCTGCATCGATGACTAGCCTCTTCAAAGGTGGTGAGGTCTCTCTCCCTCCTGCCCCCCTCCCCAGGCCCGGATCATGGCCTTTTGGCACCCTAGGCCAAAGGCTCTGATCCCACCCCCGGCTCCACCCCGCCCCACCCCGGTTCCGCCCCCGCCTCCTCGCTGGCGCGGCTGAAAAGGCCCTTTTCAGGCCGCCATGACGGCTTTAGGACGGAGGGAGGAGCCGTGGGCGGAGCTGAAGGCAGGGAGGAACTGGGGGCAGAGCCTTTGGAGCCAAGCAAATGGGGGGCGGCATGGCGGCCGTGGATGGCGCTTCCGCCGCCGCGGGCATGCGCACTCTTTTTTTTGAATTTTTAATTAAAAAAACTTTTTGGGGTCGGACCTGCTGCTCCCGCATGGCTGCCGCCCTAGGCCATGGCCTAGGGTGGCCTTATGGGTAATCCGGGCCTGCCCCTTCCCCTCCCCTCCAGAGATACCCCTGCCCTGCCTCTTGCCTCCTTCTTCTTCCTCTGTGTTCGGCCTCCGCTCTGGCCTCTTCAGCTCCCCTATCCGACCATGAGAGACTCGGATCCCTTTGGAAGAGCCAGACAGCCCAGTCCTGCCTCTTGACTTCCGGCTTCCTTTCCCCTCCTGCCTCTTGAGCTCTGCTCTCTGGCCCTCACAGGCTGGAATCCCTTTGCAATAGCCAGAGATTCATCGAATCCTAGAGTTGGAGGAGACCTCGTGGGCCCCTTTCACCCCATATGCAGGAAAATTGCCTTCAAAGCACTCCTGGCAGATGGGCTCTGCGTAAAAGCCGCCAAAGAAGGAGCATCCACCACACTCCAGGGCAGAGAGTTCCACTGCTGAACGGCTCTCACAGTCAGGAATATATAAATACATTTAAAAACATATTAACTATATGTATTACTGTGTTAGAGTGTACATATACAAGGCAAACATTCAATGCCATAGACCAGTGTTTCCCAACCGCTGTAATGTGGCACACTAGTGTGCCGTGAGCGATCATCAGGTGTGCTGTGGAAGAACCGACCACCCCATCAGGAGTCATCTGGGCAGCCTGCCTCTCTCTCTCTGTTTCTCTGCCTCTCTGCCTCTCTGCCTCTCTCTCTCTCTCTCTCTCTCTCTCTCTGGGGTGCCAGCACGGCCAATCAACGCCGGCCAAGAAGCAAGCCCCGCCTCTCTAAGGGTCTCCCGCCCAGGCGACCCAGTCCGAAGCACACAAGGCGGAATATCTATGCTGTGTTCATCGAAACAGGCCCAGGTTTCACACTGAGTGTATAAATACATTTTAAAACATATTAACTATATGTATTACTGTGTTAGAGTGTCATTTTGTGTCATTTTGGTTGGTGGTGTGGCCCAGGATTTTGTCAATGTAAAAAATGTGCCGCGGCTCAAAAAAGGTTGAAAAACACTGGTGTGGAGCAGTGTTTCCCAACCGCTGTGACGTGGCACAGTAGTGTGCCGTGATTGACCTCCTGCTATACCGTGGAAAAGCTCTCTGCTACCCCTTCCTTCCTCCCCCCCCTCCTACTTAACTCCTGCTGCTTAGGGGAGGAGGAAGGGCTAGGCTGCGGCGAAGAAAAAAAAGAGAAGGGGCCGGGGTGACGCCTCCTTTGGCTGTTTCTCCAGCCAGCCTCCAATCCGCCATGACGCCTGTCCCTCGCTTGCTGAAGCCGCACAGAGGAGGAGCCCCGCCCACTAAAGTCCTTCCACCACTCATGCTTCTCCTCCTCCGCGTGGCTTCAGCGAGCAAGGGGCAGGAGTCATGGCGGAGAGCGGCACCAAGGACCATGACTCCCGCCCCTTGCTCGCACTGCCCCTCAAGGCTGGAAGCTGTGGGAGAGTTGAAGTGTGGGAGGGAAGGGGCATGGCGTGGCCTGGCTCCGCCCCTCCCCGGTTTCAGCTCTCCCACAGCTTTTTCCAGCCTTGAGGGACAGTGCCAAGCCAGCATTGTGCTGGCTCTGCTACCGCTGGCTTGGCACTTCCACCTCAAGGCTGGAGAAGCTGTGGGAGAGCTGAAGTCCAGGGGAGGGGGCAGGAAATGCCACGGCCTGGCTCCACCCCCTGGCTTCAGCTCTCCCGCAGCTTCTCCAGCCTTGAGGGGACAGTGCCAAGCCAGCATTGTGCTGGTTCTTCCACCACTGGCTTGGGACTGCCCCTCAAGGCTGGAGAAGCTGTGGGAGGCTAAAAGTCTGGGGGAGGGGGCAGGGCATGGCACAGCCTGGCTCCTCCCCCTTCAGCTCTCCCCACAGCTTTCCAGCCTTGGGGACAGTGCCAAGCCAGCATTGTGCTGGCTCTGCTACCGCTGGCTTGGCACTTCCACCTCAAGGCTGGAGAAGCTGTGGGAGAAAACACTGAAGTCCGAGGAGGGGGGCAGGGCATGGCACAGCCTGGCTCCGCCCGGCTTCCTTCTCCGCAGCTTCTCAGCCTTGGGGACAGTGCCAAGCCAGCATTGTGCTGGTTCTTCCACCACACTGGACTGCCCCTCAAGGCTGGGCTGTGGGAGAGCTGAGATCCCGGGAGGGGCCGGGGCATGGCACGGCCCTGGTTCCGCTGGCTTCAGCTCTCCTGCAGCTTTCAGCCTTGAGGGACAGTGCCAAGCCAGCATTGTGCTGGTTCTTCACCACTGGCTTGGGACTGCCCCCTCAAAGGCTGGAGAGAGATGTGGGAGGCTGAAACTGGGGGGGGCCGGGGCATGGCACAGCCTGGCTCCGCCCCCGGCTTCAACTCTCCATGGCTTCTCCAGCCTTGAGGGACAGTGCCAAGCCAGCATTGTGCTGGCTCTGCTGCTGGCTTGGCACTTCCACCTCAAGGCTGGAGCTGTGGGAGCTGGAGTCTGGGAGAGGAGAGGGGGGCAGGGGCATGGCACGGCCTGCTCCACCCGGCTTCAGCTCTCCATAGCTTCTCAGCATGAGGGGACAGTGCCAAGCCAGCATTGTGCTGGTTCTTCCACCACTGGCAGGACTGCCCCTCAAGGCTGGGGCTGTGGGAGGCTGAAGTCCGAGAGGGGGAGGGGCGGGGCATGGCACGGCCTGGTTCCGCCCCCGGCTTCAGCTCTCCTGCAGCTTTTCCAGCCTGCGGTTGGTAAGCCCAATATTCTGGTTCTTCCACCACTGGCAGGACTGCCCCTCAAGGCTGGGCTGTGGGAGGCTGAGTCGGGGGGGGGTGGGGCATGGCATGGCTGGCTCCCCCCTGGCTTTAAAGCTCTCCACTCTCCAGCTTGCTGGTGGTGCCAAGCTCAACGTCTCTGAGTTCTTTCCACGGGCTTGGGACTGCCCCTGGGGCTGGGAGCTGTGGGAGAGCTGAAGGGTCAGGGGAGGGGCGGGGTATGGCACAGCCTGGCTCCGCCCCGACTCAGCTCTCCCGCCTTCTCCCCTCGAGACAGTGCCAAGCCAGCATTCTTTGGCTCTGCTACCGCTGGCAGCACTGTCCCCTGAGGGCTGGCGCTGTGGGAGAGCTGAAGTCGGGGAGAGGGGCGGGGCATGGCGGCCTGGCTCCGCCCGAAGCTTCAGCTCTCAGCTTCTCAGCCTGGGACAGTCTCACCAAAACGTGTGACCCCTGGTTCTTCCACCACTGGCTTGGGACTGACCCCTCAAGGCTGGGCTGTGGGAGAGCTGAGTCCGGGGAGGCGGGCATGGCACGGCCTGGTTCTGCCCGGCTTCCAGCTCTCCTGCAGCTTTCCAGCCTTGGGGACAGTGCCAAGCCAGCATTGTGCTGGTTCTTCCACCACTGACTTGGA
>JARBWK010004274.1:0-10686 GCA_030556195.1 Anolis apletophallus
GGACCACCAGGAAATACTGGAAGGGTTTGATTAGCTTTACAATTCATAACAGCAGCAAAACTGCAGTGAGGCCGTAGCCACAGAGGGAATGTGATGGGGAAGGGTCACCACAACGTGAGGAACTGTATTGGGGGTTGCGGCATTCGCTGCTCTAGGCCTTCCGGGTGCCCTTGCCTTCCTCTGGGATTATTATTACCTCAGGTCGGGCCTACTGAGGAGGAGGAGGAGAGGCAGGCCCGAGGGAGGCCTGAGGCCTGTGCTTAGGAGTCGGGGTCATCCTGGGAATCAGCCCTAGGTTGCCTCCCCGGGAGTGGAGGGAGGGAGGCGCCCCTCGGGAAAGGCCCCCGGGTGCCAGAGGAAGACCGCTCCCCTCACCCCCTTCCTCGGCCCCCTTCCAACCCCTCCCCTTGTTGCCTGAGGGGTCCCCGTGTGCCAGGCTGGGTCCACATCCGTGTCTGGTGGGCTTCGCAGTGGCCTCTGGGCGAAGGTGAAGGCACTGCAGATCCCACCCTCCTAGGACCACCCTCCCAACCACACCTGGGCGCAAAGGGCGTCCTAAGGAGGGGGGTGTCCATGTGCCAGGCTGGGTCCAAGTCCATCACCAGTGGGGGTCCCCATGGGCTCTGGAAGAGGGAGGCAATCGGGAATCCCTCGCCCACAAACACACATAGATGCAGACAAACAGAGAGATAGGTGTGTGCGTGTCTGTAAAGGAAAATGGGGGCACTTGACGCCCCATGTTTTGAAATGTGCCTGTTTCAAAAGTGTGCTTTAAAAATGACAGCTGCTCTGGGAGTGAGGCTTGCGCTGTTTGTGTCATTGCCACCTCCCTCCCTCCCTTCCCTTTTTCCTTCCTTCCTTCCTTCCTTCCTTCCTTCCTTCCTTCCTTCCTTCCTTCCTTCCTTCCTTTGCGGCCTGCTTCTCGGTGAAAAGGGATGGACGGGCGGACGGACAGATGAAGGGGAAATTGATGCTTCAACAGAAGACATGTCAGGAGAAAGTGCTCCTTAGAAGAGGCATAGAATTAGGATAATAGAGTCAGCGTGCCAGCAGCAGTCTGAGAATAGGCAATTGTGATTGGCTCACAGAAGTATAGCTACTATTGGTCCACAGAAGCACAGGCTGTGATTAGTCAGAGAACACCCTGTGCTTCTGGAAAGATAAACAGTCGTGATTGGCTTAGCACACACCATGTGGGTTTGTTTACATAGTTTCAATTGGGCTAGGAATTGCGCATGGCAAATAAGGCTTCTCTCTTGGCAGGCACTGGGGAGAAGCATTGGTAGGGAAATGTAACGATTTGAGTACAGGCTGCACATAGAAGCCGATAACATACAATGGGAATGAGAATTAATGCTGCGCCACAGTTCTTAGCAAATAAGATTCATAGGCTAAAGATGCTTTGTTTAATTGGATAGAGAAATGTGGGTTCATGAATGCTAGCCAATAACACCGCATGAAGATGGGAGGGACTGGAAACTGTCGCCATTGATTGTATAAAACCTGTTTACTGAGAATGCTCGGGGTTCTGTCCTCCAGCAGCTTGGTTCTGCAATGAGGGCGGGCCCATCAGCTGATGTCATGCAAATAAAGCTGGTTTCATTGTACCGCAGTAAAAATGTCGCGTCATCCGTCCTTGCGCTCGCTGGCAACTGCAGCCTAATACAAAAGGTATTGCCTTGGGAGTTTTGGGACTCCTAATTCTGCTACATCTTTGGTGACCATCCCGACGTGATGATGGATAGTGCCATCCAGACGAGTCTGTGACGCATAGGGTGCGATCCTGTTGCCAGGACGGTCCTCGCTCGGAAACGGAAAACTGAGGCGACTTGGGTGAGCTGAGAAGGGCCCTGACAAACTACGACCGGCTGCCCATCTCGCCCCAGAGAAACGTTTCTCGACCCGAGGGACCGCAATTGCCAAATACTGCCAGTGAAACCAGAGAAGAGGGAAGTCTGGGGGCGTAGGTCGTACCACGTCTAGTGAGTAATCCGGCACCAGAAGCGCGCAGAGAAAGTCCGGGGGCGCCGGGGATTCCGAGCGTCTAGTGAGAAATCCGGCACAGAAGTCCGAGGACACGGGGAGAGTCCTGGGAGTCTACAGGAACCGGCAAGTATAAAGTGCTGGGGAAAACCACTTAGGGAGCACACACACAATTTGGGGGGGAGCGAGCACTGAAGGGTCCCTGGCCATCAGAAATGGGTGGAGTGGGGTCCAAGGTGCGAAGAGGAACGCCTCTGAGCTGTGTTTTAGGCAACTGGGAAAGGTTCTGCCAGTTAGCAGTAGAGGGAAAACCATAAGACTTGAAAGAGTACAGGCGTAAGAATTTGTGCACAGAAGTGTGGCCGGCTGTGGCAGAACTCAGCTGGCCAAAGACAGGGACATGGGATTTGAGAGAATCCTATTGTTACGAAGTACACCCAACTGATCAATGGGTCTACTCCGCAACATGGGAGAGAATGGAAGCGGAGGGAGTCTGGTGGATCGAGAAGCAACACCAGGACAGATGCTTGTTTAGCAGGAAGGCAGGGAAAAGTGCCCCGGTTCTCTAAAACAGAGCCGGAGGAATTGCAACTCTTAAGGAGAAGACCAAGGCAGAGAGAGAATGCAATCGTAGAAGCAGAGGGGCCCAACGCACCTCTGCTAGATACGTCCCTAAATGCCCCGATACAAGCCCCAAACGCGGTCCCCACTTCAGGAACAAGTTCAGCCGCAGAGATGGCATCCCCGGCTGTGATGCATACCGAAACGGCAGACTTTGTTCCAACCGCGTTCCCTGCAATGAATCCACCAGCGATGCCCCAACCAGCCCTAGCGAATCTGCCAACCGCGGATCACCGCGTGATGTTTCCATCAACTATGGCAACCTCACAAGCCACAACAGCTTACACCATGTCACATTCAGAACGCAACCCCTTCTACGAAGGCCACACCACCTTATTAAAGATTGGAAGAGGCCTACAGAAAATACAGCCCGTATAATTTGGAACAGAAGGATGGAAGGATAGCCTTAATGCAATCTTTCATCTCAAAAGCAGCCAGGACTTTTTGGAAAAGAAAATTGTAGAAAAGCTAGTGTACCTAATTAAAGAACAAGGGAACATGCAGAGTTTAAAAAGAAAGTAAAATACTCTGTTCAAGTGAGAGGGAATGTAAGAAGAACATCTCGTGCCAGGGTAGATAACACAGGACGCCCTGTGCAGAGAATTGGCAGGCTTCCAAGCATTCGGCCTTGCTCATGAGTGCAAGAGGGAAAAAATGAGATTGTATTTCAGAATGGAATGTTTTATTAAGCTTGTTCATAGAAGGAAAAAGTAAGCTGTCTAATGACTGAGGAAATATGAAACCAACAATTGATTTCTTTTTGTACAGCAGAATTGATTTTTATGTAAATATGATGCTTTGGCTGTATAGGGATTATTTTAAATGGGACATTTAAAAGATTTGAGAGATATGGCCAGCATGAAAGTATTTGTGACAAGAAAGAGTTATTAATTTTTGAATGAGACATTGGAGGGAATCAGCAGGAAAACAGGAGCAGGTTTTTCAGAGGGTCAGAGGAAGAGGAGGAAGCACAAAGCAGGTTGGGAAGGTGTAAAAAGAAGGTCACTGGTGGAAAGATTGTGTGGGGGAAGTGACAGAAGAAGCAGAAGCAAGTTCCAGGGGAAGAGGAGGGCGGTAAAGAGGAAATCCGAGAAGAGGAAGAGGCCGGGGAGCATATAGACCATATTAGGAAGAAGAAGCAGTTGTGGCAGCCGCCATAGAAGAGGTGTCAGGTGAAGAAGATGAGGATTGAAGATCAGGCCAGGCTTCTCTCCTGCTGAACCAAGAAAAGCCCCTAGTTGCCGTAGAAGTAGGGGATCAGCCTGTAGAGTTCCTAGTAGATACAGGAGCGGACAATACAGTAGTGAACACTAAAAACCACAAAAATGCCCTTTATTAAAGAAAAGAAGATGCAACATAGCAGGAAGGGGTGTGTTGGCAAAGATCAGGGCAAAAATTGAACTCTTGGAAACAGGGCTAATTGAATTGACTGTCCCATTGTTAGAAGAATGGAATTTGTTTCAAATTGGGGGAGGTCAGGAAGAAAGAGATACAAGTCAGGACATCTTCCCGTGAGAAAGTACACTGACCCCATCAGCAGGGAGGCAGTGGCAGGGATTCAAGAACATTTGAACAAATTGTTGCAAAATGGGGAACATAGTGCCTTGAAAGATTTTGAAAGAAGAAAGGAAGTCACATGTGCAATTCCTTTACCAAGCCACAAGAGGGAGCAAGCAGAAGCAGACGGGATCCATTTGTCTGGACAGAATAATGTGAACAATCATTTCTAGCTCTGGAAAGGCCTCTCTTTTCCCAGCACAGGCCTGGCAGATTTAACTAAACAGTTCTTCTTGTTCGCTCTCGAGCGAGACGGAACAGCTGTGGGTGTTTTGACACAAAAGTTAGGCACATGGCACAGACCCGTTGCATATTTATCAAAATACCACACCACGTCAAAGCACTTTTAGATACAAAGAGACCCCGCTGGCTCACGAAGGAGTATTGTGTGACAACCCTCTCATCTCCCTCGAGATGTGCCCTATGCCAAAATCCGGCAACTTTATTGCCAAATTACGGAGGGCCCCCAGAATATCAATGCATGCAAGTCATGAGCCAAGTTTATTCCAGCAGGCCAGATGAAGGACATCCCATTGGAGAAAATAGATTTAACCCTTTTCACAGATGGCAGGATGGGGTGAGACGAGCGGGCTGTGCAGTTGTGAAAGTGGGAAAAAGAGATCCTGGGAGCAGGTTCTCTTCGTCCGGGAACTTCTGCGCAGCTAGCGGGACTGTTGGCTCACACCCAAGCGCTGTTTTTGTCAAAAGGGAAAAAGGGTTAATGTCTGTACAGGGAGCGAGGCTTCCTGACCTCAGCTGGAAAGGCCATTAAGTATGCAGATGGGATAATGGTCGCTCTCTTATAAGCTGTTTGGAGACCTAAAAAGGTTGCTGTTATGCACTGAAGGGGGGGCATCAGAGAGGAGATGATCCGGTGGTTCAGGGAAACAGGCAAGCTGATTTGGCAGCTCGTGAAGAAATCATAAACTCAGGCCCACAGGTAGAAAAATGCCATTACACTAATGATGAGGAGAAATGGGCCCTGGGTGAGAAGGGGGAGTGGCAAGGGAACACTATCGTGATGCCAGACAACCGTGTCTTCATCCCGAAGGATAAGGCATGACACATAGTCCAACATTTTCATGAGAGCACCCATTTAGGTAAATCTGCATAAGCAGCCTTGCTGGGGAGGAAAAGGTATAATAGAGGGTCTGGAATCCGGCATCAAGACAGCTCAAAATGCCAGCACATAGAGGATTCCCGCGCAGAAAGAGTTAACAGGACATTAAAAAACAGTTTGGCAAAGATTTGTCAAGAGACAGGACTGAATTGGAGATTGGCATTGCCCATAGCTTTGCTCAGAGTCAGATGCACACCGCACAAGAAGACAGGATTCTCCCCTTTTGAAAGACTGTACGGAAGGCCGCCATTAAATCTAAAGACTATGGATGGGTTATCTTTGGATAGCCATGTGCTAGGAGATCAACAGACTTTGGAGCAAGTTCAGATGTTAGGGAAACAGTTAGAGAAGTTAAACCAGTTCACTGCAGAATTGGAGCCACCATTTCCTACCACGCCTCTTCATTGCTTTTCCGCAGGTGACGAGGTTCTGGTGAAAGAGTGGAGAGTCCAGCCGCTGCAGCCGAGATGGAGAGGGCCCTATGTCGTACTGCTGGCTACGCCCACTGCCGTGAAAGTCAGAGGGATACGACCGTGGATACATTACACGAGGGTAAAGAGAGCACCGGCTGTCTGGGAGTCTTCAGTCGATCCGGAGGACCAGCTAAAGATAAAGATCTCCAGGAGACGTCAACACCCCTTTTAGGGGACGACAAGGTCACAGAAGAAATCTCTGCGGAAACCATCGTCCTGCAGCCAAGCGAACGTGACCCAACGAGAAGGAGATGGAGAGAGCCTAAGACTTTGTCATTAAGGTGGTGGTTTGAGATCTTAATGGGACATAGACATAAAAAGAAACCACCTGGGGGAGTGAGGACTGTGTTTGGGTACATGACACTTATTCTGATACTTTACACTGCTGAAACACAAGGGGGATGGGACCAGAATCTTTTCCATAAGTTGATTACAAACATGACTCATGAACTTAGCCTAAATGACTGTTGGGTCTGCAGCCACGGCCCCTCAACTCACGAGCAGGGGTGGCCGATCGTCCCAACGGCCCTGCTCACTTTGCAGGAACAACTTGTAAACAGTCATATGTCAGACACAGTACAGACAAGGCTCAGTTTATGATATCACATCGTTCCTCAGTTTTGGAGGCACCTTTGTGTTTCAAATGGGAAACAGATGGTACTATATATCCCACAGGAAACAGAGAGGAGAGAAGATACAAACTGTTTAACAGAGTTGATCTGGGGTCCTACCCAGCATGTAATCACACTATCATGGTATATGATCAATATTTGTCACATTGTACCCACAAGACAAACGGTACTTAGACCTGGGGAAGAAAACATTCAAATTGCACTCACATTTTATATGGAATAGATCCAGCAAGTTGCACGTGAGGTTCAACAGTCTTATGAACCTACGAGCGATTTCTGGGGAATGTTTACAAATTGGTTACCAAATCTGAAATGGTTAAAAATCCATATTGATGCTAATCTTTGTGATTTTTTGTTCTGTAACAATCATACAGAACACTATATCTCCCTCTTGTGGGCAAGAAGTGGGCAACTCCGACGTGCCTCCAGCCTCCAAAGGATCCAAAGGCTTCAAGGCCGTGGGCAGCCAGCCATGTTTCCTCACAAAGGGCAGAACGGCAGTTGGAACGGTTGCCTCAGCAGCCAGCCAGAGGCAGCAGCCAATCAGAACCCTGGCCCCTGGCACACTCAGCCAATCAGCTGCTGACACGTCTCTCTCTCTCTCTCTCCACTCAGCCCACCATTTCGAATCCTGGCACTCTGGGCCCATCAGCCTCCTGGGGCAGACCATGTCAAGAGGCCCTCCAGCCCTGTGAAGGGGAGAAGGCGCCCTCAGCCTGAGCCTGAGCAGAGGAGGGTCGGACCAGGGCAGGAGGAGTCAAGACCCTTCCTCCACACCGCCACCTTCCTCCCAGGGTTCGTACCAGGAGATACGTTCGGGCAGGTCATCTGGGCCAATTGTGTTTGGGCCTCCCTCCTTTCCTGCCCCTCTAGAAACCAGGCTCCCTCCTCTTCCGCCTTCCTTGCCCAGCTGGGATAGAAGAGAAGAGTTGGCCCCTCTGGCCTCTCCTTCCCCTTTCCTCCTTCTGGTGAGTCTTCATCCTTCTTTCTTTCTTTCTTTCTTTTTTTCTCCAAAGGGCCGAAGAGGGAGGGAGGGAGGGCCGGAGTGGGCCCAGGCCTGGACTCAGAGTGGATTGGGGGCTGTCACGAAACGCCTAGTGGTCATCACGTGGGTCTGAGGCCTGTGGATGGAGGTTGGGAGAGAGAGAAGCCTTGGCTGACTGGAGGGACTAGGCCTGAGGCCCAGGCGTTGCCATAGCGACACAGCTCTCCAGGCGGCAGCAGGAAAGGGGCGGGGCTAACGGCCAGCCTGGGAAGGTTCCTGCCAAGGGTCAGTTCAGAGGAGAGACTCCTCCTGGCGAGGTGGGAGCAGCACTCCGGGGTCTCCCTGGTCACTCGGGTCACCTTGGGCCTTGCCTTCTTCGGGAATACAAGGATTATCTAACTCTTGAGAAACACTGATGTTGGACCTTAACATCTTCTGGGAGGCCCTGCTCTCGGTCCCGCATTCTTCACAGATTCAGTTGGCAGGAGCGAGGGACAGGGCCTTCTCAGCAGTGGCCCCTCGACTATGGAACGCCCTCCCTAGGGATATCAGATCGGCCCCCACCATCCTAACATCCCACAAAAAAGTTAAAACCTGGCTTTTTGAGCAAGCTTTCCCAAATGCAGTGTAGCAGACACACTCTGATCTTCGGAAAGACTGGACAATGCGATTGGGTAACGGTTTTAGTAATGAGACGCTGAGGATTTATACTTTTATTTTATTATATCTAATGTTACTTATGCTAAATGTTTTAAATTGTTTTTATGTTGTTGCAGGCATCGAATTGTGCCTTTTGCAAACCGCCCTGAGTCGCTTTTGGGCTGAGAAAGGCGGTATATCAATATGGCTAATAAGTCTATCTTCGTTTGTGGGATTCACGTAACTCAAAAACCACTGGATGAATAGACACCAAATTTGGGCACAATACACCTCTCAGGCCCACAAGTGACCGTCACTCACAAAAACACTGAACAACACAGCAGAAGGGACTTAAAAATCCACAAAAAAAAACACAAAGCATGCACAAAACTTGACTTGAGCGCGCTGGCCCTCATGTAACAGGATAATCATTTTGAGAAATTTGGGGGGACATCCCAGTCATTCCAGTATCTGCCACAGACTATTGTACTGTACCATTATACTGTAATATTATTAGTAATATTACACATAATATAAAATATATAACTAAAATATGGTATTATTATTATATTGTATCACATTGTAATATTATCAATGTTCTATGTGTACACAATACATTATATTTCTAGCAGAGTGCAGGAGAGAAGGTGGCACGGCCTTCCTGGCCCCTCTCTTTACTCTGGTCCCAGAGCAGCAGTTGGTGCTGGGGGGAGGAGCTCCCACCTGAAATTGGACTAAAATGATCTAGGGTCTGGAGAACAAACCATATGAGGAGCGGCTTAAAGAGCTGGTCATGTTTAGCCTGCAGAAGAGGGGAGTGAGAGGACTCATGATAGCCATGTATAAATACTTGAGGGGAAGTCGTAGGGAGGAAGGAGAACGCTTGTTTTCTGTTGCCCTGGAGACTAGGACGCAATGCAGCCGTGGCTTCAAACTATAGGAAAGAAAGGAGATTCCACCTGAACATGAGGAAAGATTTTCTGACCATGAGAGCAGTTCAGCAGTGGAACTCTCTGCCCCAGAGTGTGGTGGAGGCTCCTTCTTTGGAGGCTTTTAAACAGGCTGGATGGCCATCCGCTGAGGGTGCTTTAATGCAATTTTCCTGCTTCTTGGCAGAAAGGGTTGGACTGGATGATGGCCCACGAGGTCTCTCCCAACTCTATGATTCTGTGGAATGGGATTGGGACCTAAGACTAATTCACTAGTTATAACAATGAGGGGACATTTGTTTATTGCGGGTTTTAGGAATGAGTTTACTCTATTTAGAAACGGAAGATATCTCCTCTTCCAGATATCATGAAATGCATGTCATCCCGGCAGAAGGTGGCAAGGAGGAGTGCAGGAGGATTAGGGGAGGGGGGTTTGCAAGAGAGGAGCGGATAAGGAGTTCCCACCATTGAGGCCCCAGATTGGGATTCCAACTCCCAGTCAGAATCTAGCCCTCGGTGGCTTCTGAAGGGCAATCCTAACCAGCTTTCCCTGCGTCTACCCTAGAGCGGGGGGTATCTATACCTGTGGAATAAGGCCCAGGGTGGAAGAAATAACCCTTGTGTGTTGAAGCAAGTGTGAGATAGCATTGAGTAGCTATGAAGCTACAAAATCAATCAGTTGGCAGGTATTGATTTTGCAGCTCCAGAGCCACTCAATGCTATTCAAGCTTGCTAATTGCAACCTCCACACTTGCTTCAAACCAGTGGTTCCCAATTATGGACACGAGACTTAAAATAAGGCCCGCAGCCAAGGGTGCATGCTACCTTTGGAGGGGGGGGGGGGTGAGAGGTAGAGAAGGAAGGCAGGAAGGAAGGAGGACAGCTCTGTTGCCCTCACCCTCTCGTGGTTTCCCTGGCACCGTTGGAGGACAACAAGAGAGAGGAGAGTCCACCAGAGTTATTATTATTGTTGTTGTTATTATTATTAGCACCCATTGCCAAACACAAGAGTAGTAATGGGAAAACAGCCCTTTGTGAGACCCTGTTTAGTCCTCCAAACTTACAGTATTATTTCGATGAACACAACATAGATATCCTGACAGGAATGGCAGAAAGACACAAACTTCCCACACAGAACTCCCATAACCAAGAGGAAATGCTATAAGAGTTTGGTGGGCATTGACCTTGGGTTTTGGAGTTGTAGTTCACCTATATCCAGAGAGCACTCAAACAATGTTGGATCAGGACCAAACTTGGCATGAAACCTCAATATGCCCAAATGTGAACACAGACACACACACACACACACACACACACACATATATATATATAGATAGAGAGAGAGAGAGAGAGAGAGAGAGAGAGAGAGAGAGACAGACTGTATATGCATCCTTAGTAGGAGGGAGAGGCAGGAAGAGAAGGGCCCATGGCTTTCCCTTCCCAGTCTACTCACCTGGCTCCCCCAGAAATGTTTTATCAATTCAGAGTTTCTATTTGTCATCTGGATTTCCAAGCATTTTACTTCAGTTGTTATATTGATATCTATCTATTTATTAATTAATTTATTTATTAACGGCATTTATATGCCACCCTTCTCATCCCGAAGGGGACTCAGAGTGGCTTATTTATTTTATTTATTTTCGATATTTCGACCCCCGGGGGTGGGACTCAGGGCGGCTTCCAGCCGGCAAGGATTCAATGCCTCCATCTACACATAATAAAAACCAATAATTACATACAGTTAAAA
>JARBWK010004275.1:0-10684 GCA_030556195.1 Anolis apletophallus
CCAGTACTGTCTACTTTTGTCAGTGATTGGTTTCTCAAAGACTCAGGTGGTATTACTTTGCCACCTTTCTTGTCAATGATGGGTTCTAAACTCAGAATCTTCTACATGCAAAAACATGGGTTCTCCAACTTAGCTATTCTCTCATGTAATGACTCTGAAAGTCATATAACTGTAGAGTAACAGACAAGGAATGTGAGAAGTCCAAAGAATATTCTCTTAACTAAAATGATGCCAATCAAGACTGCAGGTAAGGTAACCTTGATATAGTCATCACAGAAACAAGAAGGGTTGCCTTATACAGGGGTTTTATCAAATGAGGCAAATATACTTTTATTGCTGTGTACCTCCAGGAATTTTCTTGGAAAGATTTGTTCAGAGGAAGCTCACATTTGTCTTCCTTGGAAATTGTGAGAGTGCAGTTTGCCCAACGTCACCTATAGCTAAGTGGGGATTCAAATTCTATATTCCAGTTTCCAATGTTTAATCATGACACCATGCTGGCTCTCTATATGACAATTGCAGGGGGGAATCATTGCATCTTTGGGTGGGGTTTATCACAAGATTTTATTTATCTTCTCTTGGTCTGCTGGTAGAAGACCATTTCTTTTGTCAACTGGAAATAAGTCATCAGTTATCTCATCTCCTGCTTGAGTTCAGCTACAATTTCTAGTAGAGAGTCCAACTAGTGGAGAGTTCTACTTTTGGGTAGTCAAATGTTCTGTGGTTGCATTTTGAGTGTGGCTTGAGCACTTCTCGCTTACATTCCTATACTATGTAACTGCAGTCTTCTTTAGGATTGAGAGGGTTCTCAAAATTGCAATAAGAAATAGTCAAAACTCATGAAGTGTGGCAGTGTAGCACAAGGATGACTTCTTTTGAATACAGCTTGGGAAGTAACATTGTTTCTTTGGACTACATCTCCTAGGATCCCTTGACCAGCATGGGTTGGGGATTCTGGGGGAAAATGATCAAAAGTGACTTTTCTTAAAACTGAGTATTCCATGCCCAATATTTTGCCACTTGCAACCCCACAAACACACCTGCCAAGGCTCTTCCAAACTTTACTTACCAAACGGAATCCTCGAGTGTATCTATTTTTAAATTTAAATCATTGTCAGTGCCAGCATCAAATATGGTCACACTTCTGGTTGGAATTCCCAGGCATCGCAAGGCTAGAATACAGAGAAAAATATCAGCAAGACATTGTTGGTTTGTTTATCCTTCTTCAATGAGATCCATAGATGAGATTTATGCAAAAGGGCATAGGCTCTATTCTAATTAGGCAAGTATGGATCTGCTCTGTTTAAAAAGATAGCATAGCATAGTGATTACCGCTTTAGATTCTGGAGACTAAAGTTCAAATCCTTGCCCTGAAAACTCACTGGGTGACCTTGGCAAGTTACACTCTCTCAGCCTTAGGGGGAAGGCAAAGGCAAACTCACTGTGTACAATCTTTCCAAGAAAACTCCTTAGGGTCATAAGAAAATAAATACTGGAGCAGCTTTTATAGCTATCCTAGACCACAACCCTAGAAAATAAGCTCCATCCAGTCCATCCTGCTCCTGACACTGGCTGACCTATTAGCAGAAATGAAGGAATAACAGTCTTTCCAAGCATCTAATATTTCAAGATACACAACTTCTGAATAAGAAGATACTGTTGACATAAGTTAGACTTAGCAGATAAAGAGCACTTGTATTTGAGTCCTACCCGTGGTAAGTATACCGGAGAAAACCCAGCACTGGCCATACTGTACTGGTTTCTTCGTTTTGTAATACTCATTCAGAATCTGAACACTTCCTTTCCAAGTCCAAGGGCACGTATGACTGCCATATGAGTCGTCCTCCCAATTTCCTTCAAGAACTCCTTCATCATCCTCCTTGTTAACCTAAGCAATAGATGATAAGAGTAAAAATATGCAGCACTTCCTCTTCTCACTGGCTACCTTTTAACAAAATTTTGATCAAATAAACCTGTCTCTGCCACTTATATGAGTCCAATGTGACGGTTCTAAACACTAAACACCAATGTAATTGTGCATTCATAGTATGTCCAAGGGCCAGCTGCTACCATTCCTCGTGAAGTCTGATTTGGTCAGGGTGGTCCACGCCTTGGTTACATCCATACTTTATTGTACAGTGATAAAGTCAATGTCTTCTTCTCTAGCAAATACCTTCAGTGCTTCTTTGGTCAAGCTGGGCCTATGCCTCCCAGGTATGCTAATAGGTGTAGTTTGTCCACCCTTTTCACAATCAAGAGCCTCCTGAGCTAAGGACTGTGCAACACATACTGCATGAATACATTCACAGATCTTAATTCCAATAATACAAATTGTCTATAGTGGGGTGTTCTCTAATGACTATAACTAGTTAGAAAATTTACAATGAAGTTATGATTTGCTAAGTCAAAGAAGACTGATTATTGTCTTTCTCTGAAGAAAAAGGTTACAATCGGTTTAAAAGAATTTATTAATGGACATACCAAGGCTGACAGGACTCTGGTGATCATCACAGGATCTCTCCTCTCCGTTGCCACAAGTTTGCTTTTGTCCAAAAGGTAGAGGCAGCAATCCAAGATGTTTTTCCTCAAACTGTTTTGTGATAGAAAGCAACATCTGGTCAATTCTTAATGTGTTCATTTCCAAATACTCTGCTTTCCTTTACAAAACACAACACTAAATACCTCATTGAGCTTATAAAATATATTATGTACTCACAGCAAACAAGAAACGTAAAATCATCATCATAAGAATACTTATAATTATTTTATTCATTTATAACCCAACCTTCTCTGGTATACTTGAGGGACCGTCTACTCTCATATGTTCCCCAGAGATCTCTTAGATCTGAGGATCACAACCTCTTGCAGATCCCTTCCCTACGAACTGTTCGTCTATCTTCAACTAGACAGAGGGCCTTCTCTGTTGTGGCACCGAGCCTGTAGAACGCTCTGCCGTCTGAAGTCCGTGCAATTAGTGAGCTCCCGGCTTTCCGGAAAGCTTGTAAAACAGCTCTTTTCTGCCAGGTTTTTGACCTTCAGTCACCCTTGGTTTTATTTTGACACTGTTTTAATGTTCTGATATCTGCTGTTTATTGTTCTGCTGTTATAGTTCGATATGCTGTAAACCGTCCTGAGCCAATTGGAAACGATGGTATACAAATCGAAATAATAAAATAAATAAAATAAATAATAGGACTAAAAATAGCTAACAACATATTAAAAATGATACAAGTTAAAAGCAATGGAAAGTCAGAATAAAAATCTATATATTCATAATAAAACCAATTAAACAATTGATAACATAAAAGATTTAATATAAAATATATTAAAATGTATTTTAAAAACTACATAAACCTATTACAAGGCGACACACTTTGTTTATGTTTCTCCCCCCCCCTTTTTTGGGGGGGGGGGAGGCAACAATATTGAAACAGAGTGCAAAACTAGTTCTGAGGCCAATGTTGCAACTTACACAAGGTATTTTACAGAAAAAGCATCTATTATAACTGCATAGTAAGCTTTTTCTTCATTCACAAAGTAACACAGAACTATACTCTCCAAGATGTCAAAGATGAAAGCAAGTGGGGTCAAAATGGAAAAAGTTATTAATGAGGAAGAGCACTTAAGTTAGGAGTGGCTACTGCGGTTTACTTTTGCCTGAACCTACTGGGAAAATTCAGGCACTTCATTTCCTCCTGTTAAGTTAATGGAGTGTGAACTGAATTTGCACTTTGAACTTGATTTGTAGCAATTAAAATAAGATGATGACAAAAGAGAAAACTGAAAAGAAGAAGGAGTAACTGGGACACTTTAAAAGTATCCGAGTCTGGATATACACTGCCATATAATCCAGTATCTGATCCCAGGTTATCTGCTTTGAACTAGATCAGGGCTGTCCAACTGGCGGCCCGGGGGCCGTATACGGCCCCCAGCCCTTTCCCTGCGGCCCCCTAAGCTTTTTAATAATAAAAAAAAAATGGATGCCTCTTATGAATTCCCACCCTGCAGTTCCCCTTAGTAAAAGATTATATTTGATTGTATGGATGCCTCTTATGAATTCCCACCCTGCATTTCCCCTTTAATTAATTTTCCTATTCTTTTAGCTTTTAACTATTGAACTCTTTTATGTGTTTTATGTGTAAGTCGCCCGGAGCACTGACGTGGAGGGCGACTCATAAATAATAAAATCAATCAAT
Organism: Anolis apletophallus; assembly: GCA_030556195.1. NCBI lineage: Eukaryota > Metazoa > Chordata > Lepidosauria > Squamata > Anolidae > Anolis > Anolis apletophallus. The sequence goes on from JARBWK010004275.1 coordinate 4,197, forward strand.
CAATCAAATCAATTAGTAAAAGATTATATTTGATTGTATGGATGCCTCTTATGAATTCCCACCCTGCATTTCCCCTTAGTAAAAGATTATATTTGATTGTATGGATGCCGGGGGGAGGGGGCGGAGCAGGGGAGGGGTGGGGCGGGGGCAGAGCCGGGGCAGGGGCGGAGCTGGGGCGGGGCGGAGCTGGGGCGAGGCAGACCCTTCGGCCCCCCAGGTAATCAGTGACCGGAATTCAGGCCCCTGGGCCGGTAGAAGTTGGACAGCCCTGAACTGGATTATTTGAGTCTGCAAAAGTGAAACCTGCAAATGTGGAGGGCAACCTGTATGCTGCTTGCATCAAAATTGCTCCTTGCAGACATTAATTCACATCTCCTGAAACATTAGAAAGAACTGGAGGACCATCAATTGGGAGTGTTTTGAGTGTATTCTCCTACATGGCAGAGATTTGGACTGGATAGATCTTGCATTCTTTTCCATCTCTAGGATTCTATAACTGATCTAACACCCTTCATGGCACTGCATAGCAGGGCTTGCTTTGTAGTTGTCTTTGTTGTGGTCTCTTCCATGTCACTTTAATTCTTATTTCACACATAAGAATAATGCTTGAGAGATAAAATTGGTTCTTTTATTGGCTCTGAAACCTGGTGCAAGTTTACCTCCATCACATGGGTTTCCAGTTCTGCTGAAGCAAACAAAACTGGAAAGATTTTGCACCCCATTTTGCCAACAAGAATTCAGCACAGCACTTGCTTATTATACCCAAAGGAAAGGAACGTGTCACTTTTTTACCTGTCCATATTACCAAGCCTTTTCTTCTCCTAACTTATACAGAGTTCCGGAATCATTGAGGACATATTCATCTTTCTGAGCATCGCCAGGCAGGAAAGTAGAGTCAGCTTAAAACAAACACAGAAATGCATCACTTTTTTTGTTTCTTTCTTTAATCTACTGTTAGAATATTGACCTGGGAAAAATAGTTGTGAGGATGGGCAGACAGCATAGCTGTCAGAAACATAGAAATATCAGTAGGCAGTGCATACAAATAAAATAACAGAGGGTTCTTCCAGTTTGCTAAACATTATGAGAAGTGCCAGGGCACACTTAGGTGGCGTTTTCTGAGTATTTCTGATATGATTTCTGCATGTGCTTACTCCCTTTATATCAGGGGTGGGCAATTATTTTTTCCAAGGGGCCACACGAGAGCCAAAAAATATTATGGAGGGCCACACCTAAAGGCTGAACTACATTCTAATCTACTTTATGTATTTATTTATGTATTTATTTATTTATTTATTTACTATATTTACTATATATTACACATCATTAATATATCAAGAAATATTCATATATTATTAGTATTAATATCATAATTATTTTATTATAGTATATATATATATAGACATTATAATATATTGAAATTATAATATAATATAACATTATTATATTATATTATTTATTATATTATATTATTATATTATTATTATAATTTTTTATAAAATAATAATAAAACCTACTAAAATAAAATAAAATTCACGAAGACAAGGTGCGAACCAAGATGAAGGCTGATATCCTCAAGAGAGGAAAGGTCCCGAGATGGAATGGCCCAATGGATCCAGCCCAGAGGATGGCAAAGTGGACCCAGCCGCCACCGCAGCAGAGGAGAGCAGAGCAGCAGGCGATCGAAGGCTGCAGGCCTCCGCCCGCTCTCGCCCCCAGCCATTCCCCAGCTGATCGCCCTGCTATGGAGTGCCTGCCATCCCTGGAGGCCAAGAGGAAGGGGTGCCGCTGCCGCCATCCCATCACGGGCTCTGTGGGGCCTGTGTCGGCAGAACAGGCTGGAGGAGTGGTGGCTTTGGAGTGCCTGCCATTCCTGGAGGCGATCTGGGCCTGCAAGGGGAGCACTCGGTGATCTGAGGCAGCTAATCGCCCTGGCAACCCGGAAGACGATCAAGTCTTCCGGGTCACCAGGGCGATCAGCCCCTGCAGGTCGCTGAGTGCTCCCACTGCAGGCCCGGATCCCCTCCAGGAATGGCAGGCACTCCAAAGCCGCTGCTCCTCTGGCCTGTCTGCCAACACAATGGGATGGCAGCAGCAGCACCCCTTCCTCTTGGCCCCCCTGACGCCCTTCTCCCGGGCCAGACAGAATTGGCTGCCGGGCCGGATCCGGACCACGGGCTGTAGATTGCCCACCCCTGCTTTATATCATGGGGAGGGGTTTTTTGGAGGGGGGGGCGGCGGAGAAAGTTTGGCTTGTTTTGTTATTAGTTTTAGCAGAGTTTAGTTGTACCGTCAATCTGCACAAGGCTGACCTCTCACAAATTCATAGGGTTAAAAATATTTCTAGGGCTTTCCAGATTCTGTGTTGTGACACATTAGTGTGTTGCCTGCAGCGTGTAGTTGTGTCGCTTGAACATAATGAGAAATTACAAAAATCATGGAAATGTATGTTATTATCGTAGGCATCATATTTTAAAAAAAATATTAATGAAAGGTTTTTAGGCAATTTGTTGTGTCCCCATACATTTTGTTATTACAATTTTGTATGCATCTGTATCTTTCCAAAGGGATTGACTAAACCTCTGGTTTGCAAGTAAAACCAAATCACTGTGTTGCAGAATGATGCATGCTGAAAATTGTGTCACCAACATGAAATATTTGGAAATCTCTATGTTAAATGGTGATTTTTGATATTACAATATCTTGCTGTCTTTGCAATCTGATTCCCACTCTTCAGTTTGAACTGGCATTAATTGAGGTCAGCAATACTTCTCCCAATACCACAAAATCTTCCAGATTGTAGTATTCTTCTAACTTCAACTTCAACATCTCAATTTTTCTGATTTAAAAATTCTTCTTTCCCAGCTGAAACTGAGTGATACTAGTGAGGTGTCGTTGGTAAAATAATAACACTCTGGGAAGCTACCACTGTAGCACTAAACTCATCTTCCAATGAGTTATGAACTGTATACGTATCAAAAAGAGGTATTTGGGCGTAGACGGCAGAATGCAGAAACATTCTGCAACTGGGAAGGGATAAGCCAAGGTTTGGAGGACCTTAACTTAATCTACATTTCTATCTTGAGCTATGGATCCTGAGCTAAGCGCCCTTTCCATCCTGGAAAGCAGTAGGAAATAAACCATGGTGAGACAATGGCAAATCTGTGAATACCTGAATCTATAGATGTCAAAACAACGGATGTGAAGGAATAATGGAAGAATGATTAATGCATGTCCCTAAGTAAAAAGTAGAACCCCAACCTTAACAGAATATTATATTTGAAGCAGGACTTTTTTCCAGGATGTCTCTTTTTTGCTTGAACTGCCATTGCAATTTTAGAATAACCTGTTATATAGCCACAGTCCAATAACGTTATAAAATATTTTATAGATGATTATTGGATTATCAAATCATGCAGGTTTTCAAAGAAAGTTGCTGAAGTAGACATATCTTATATGTCACTTGTAGAAATTAAACCTTTTAAAACTATGTTGATTACCTTTACACCAAGGATTGAACAATACATAGAAAAAGTTCTTTCCAGAGCTGCAAGCTTCTGGTCCCGTTTCCACATCCAGAAAATATTTTCCAATAATCGCATCTACTGGACCCACCACAGTTATGAGATGCTAAGAAAAACATGAGATCATCACAATGTTGTAACAGAAAAGAATGCATCATAAGTCACTGCTCTGCATAAACATGAATATATCTGAGAACACACCTGAAGTTTGTTCCTAAATTACCAAGAATTATCAGAAATAATGCAACTCATGATAGCAAATTTGATACTAAAAATGTTTACATAAATTCCTTTCTCATTCTATAAATATAGCACAGTGATAACAACTTTTTTTTTTTACCAGGGACCACTTTGATCAGGGAATACTTGACCAGGGACCACTCTCCAACATTAGTACCAAAAGGGTGACGAATTAGTTTTTAGTCAACTTTAGATTCGGTTTGGTTATTTGGGGTGCTGATTCAGAAAATTGCATTGGATAGACCACATCAGTTCTAGTTTCTGATACAGAACATATGCCATCCAGTAATCACAATTTGCTTGCCCACAGAAAACCATATCTAATAATCTGGAGCTGATGTGGTCTATCCAATGCATTTTCTGAATCAGCACCCCAAATAACCCCAGTAACAGGTCTAAAAACAAAGACACCAATACTTCCTTACTTATAGGTACCATAAGCAATGGCTCTGCTCAGGGTGAGGGAGGAGAAGGAGGAGCAGCATTGGATGCACCTTTTGTGAAGAGTCAGCTCTCCTTTCCCAACATCCTCATTGCCTCGGCACTATAAGAGGGTTATGCGAAACCAGTCTCTCTTGTGGCAATGGTGTAGTAATGGTGAGCACGCAGACCATATTTTAGTTTTTGGGGACCATTGGTGGTCCACGGACCACAGGTTAGGAACCACTGATATAGCACTATGATTCCACTTAACCTGTTATTATTCCATCGCACTAAATCCCAGGATTTGTAGTTTGGTGAGGCGCTGGCACATTCAAGCTGATGATTCCAAATTCCCTTCCCTAAACAGCAAATCCTGAGATTCCATAGGATAGGACCATGACAGTTTATGGTAGAAACATAGTGCTATATTTGTAAAATATGAAGATGCCTCAATACCATTTATGGACTTTTAAGGACAAGACTTCATCTAACATCTGCCAAGCTCGCTCCCTCCCTCCCTCCCTCCCTCTCTCAACTATGTTTTCCCCACAAGACTACAGCTTACAAACATTAGAACTTGAAACTAGTGGTCCAGAGAGCATCAGGAAGTGTGTTTATCTGTGATATAAATTTTCTAGAGTGTTCCTACTGTAGAAAATGACAGCAAGAGTCTCTGCCCCGCCTGCATTGCTTATTAGGGGTGTGTAAAATCATAGTAGAAATCCGTTTTGAATTTCATTTCGAAATTCAGATGACACCTGTTTCATCTCAAAAATATTTTGAAAAATTGGGAGGGGGAGGTGTTTTGTTTTGAATCTGAACCACTGAAGTTTTGTTAGTGCTTCGTTAGTTTTGTTCCATTGGTGGCAGTGGGGGAAGGTTCTCTGTCATTTTTATGACATCAGGATGAGACTTGGGACACTTGTAGGACACATTTGTGACTGCTAGCCTGTCAAGTTTCAGAACGTTTCACTCATACACTGATTTTTAGAGTTTTTACAAATATTTTAAAGTTTTAACATGTGTGTGTGTGTACACACACACACACACACACACACACACAACCCAAAAGAGGCATCCTTTTGAATTTCTCCACAGTGATAGAATATGAGTAGGGCATCATTTCTGCAAAGTTTCAGAAAGTTTTGGTCATCTGTTAATTTTTAGGAATTCTTAAAAAGTTTTTACTAATATATATATTTAAAAACAAATAAAAGATATACTTTTGAAAATCTCTACAGTGACAGAACATGAGTAGGGTGTTATTCCTCTTCCTTTCAGATATTTCATGGTCACTAGTGCAAAAATATTTGTAGTTCCACCTTTTTTATGTCAGTTTACCATTGAGTCTTCTGCTTGTCAAATGCAAACAGTCATTTCCAATAGTAACTGAACCTGGAAAGAATTTGTTGGGGGCAGAATTCCACAGCTAAGGTGGGCTAAATTCATTTGGGTCAATTTGGGGGAGATGTACTTTAAAAGTAAACTTTTCCCCAGAAGAAGACTTTATGAGGAAGAAATCAGAGAAAATGGTTTCCACAAAAACTCTATTTTTAAACATTACTTTCCAGTTGTATCATACTTGTTAATATATGTAATATCTATACTTTGGACATACTGGGCTAAATATAATGTTAATCCCAAATAGAGTAAATGCACTGAAATGAATGAGGCTTGCTTAAATTTCCTAGATTTCAGCAGGCATACTGCAGTTGGTATTATTAAAGATATTTTACTTTCAAAATTAGATTCTCCTTCACCATGTTTTGTGACAATAGACTCTTGGTTAACCTGGTGAAAGGGATACTTCCAAAATGCATATTTCTTTCATTCATATACATATATATATATATATATATATATATATATATATATTCAGACATTTTGATTCCCGGTCCCTCAGGCACACACTTTCTTGGAATAGTTAAAGTGGTACAAAAGGAAAATATGGAAAGACTCACAGTGATGGACACTTGACATATTCATATCCAACAAGAAATAGCACCTTTTTATGATAGCTATCTAAATCAACAAGTTTTCAAAAGTGGCTTTTTCAGTGTAGAACAACCCAAATGTATTTACCTCCTTCCCTTTAGCTGTACAATCCTTAGCATGCCAACCTTGGTCCTTCTTCCCAGATTTTGTGTTCAAGGATAAAAGTGTCCCATTCGATGGCTGAGGCTTATCACCTGTTACACATTCATCAAGTGTAATATGAATAAATAACATGAGAGAATAAAATGATAACATGATTTTTAGACCCTTCCCCTCAATACTTGTCTGGGAGTGGTGAATTATGAT
>JARBWK010004276.1:0-10683 GCA_030556195.1 Anolis apletophallus
AAACTACAGTATGTGCTACCCCCTTTTCTCAAAAGTTCTTATTCTCCATTCCAGTCTTTGGAAGTGTTTTCTCCTCTCCATTATAAACATAACATTATCAGCTGAATACAATGTATGATGTAGCCTAATTATTATCTCTCAAGCTAGGAAGTTAAGAATGCATTCTGATCATTCTTAACAGAGAGAAAGTCCTGTTGACCTCCAGGAGACATCTCTTGAAAAAGACATGCATAGCTTTTCATTTTAATTACTATTCCTATCTGCTGTCTGCTGATCCCTTCCAGTATATGTTCCACCTCCTCCCTGTATTTCAGACATCTGATTCACATTTGAAACAGAGTTTTGTTGTGCTAAAGTCTGAAAAATGTAATTTAAGTTAAACATCATTCGAAGCTTTAAAACTTTATTAGAATAGCAGTGGAATTTTATGGCATGCCATTTCTAATTACTTTAAAATTAGGTGAACTTTTTCTGGATTGTTTATGCCATACAGTTGGCAGATGAAGAAAGCAGAATTTCTGTGTTTACCCCCTCCCACTTTTTGGTGGTGAGGTAATTAAAACAGAGGAAGGTAAATTATTTTACTCATTTTTTCCTTCAAAGGAAACACTGCTGACATTGCTTGACTGCATCCCAATCTGTTTGCTTTTACATTTTTTGCACATTAATTCTTTATGGGATGCTAAAGACATTGAGTTCAGTGTACTTTTAGCTGTTTTTTAAAATAAAAAACTACAAAGGTGAAGTTGAAGTTCTTATTTAGGAATAGCCTTTATAAAAGATAAGAGACCTGTTTTGCAAATGGTAAACAAAACAGAAAAGACAACTGTGTCCTCTATTTTTGCATAACTGAAATGTAAGCTTCTTTATAATGCTTTGCTAAAAATTTCATCTTCATAAATGTGTTTAAACTAAATGGGGAAAATCACATATTTGAACAAGTATTAGCATAGGAATGCAAATGTGTGAATAGACAGCTGAGTGCTCTTCCAATGATCTAAATGCCATTATCATTTCAAATGCATCAAATAGTATTTGGGCTTGGCAATTAAAGCTGGTGCAAGAGTAGGGGAGAAGGACTTAGATTAAAATATATTCATGATTTAGAGTTATGTTAAGATTTTAGGCAAATGGGCAATGTAGATGCCACATAAATTGGAAATGCAATTGAACAATTTCATCCTCCTCAGCAAGCATAGCTCACTCTATAATGTGATGGGTGGGTATTATGCAATCACGATGAAGGATACCAGCATAACAATCCTATTCAGAAATTGTTGCAATGATGATCCATAATTTAGCCTGGATTTGTAACAATATACTGTATATTATGGAGAAGTCTGAAACATTTTCTTTCTTTTGATATTTATAATATTAAACAGGGCTTAATTTACAGTTGGGTGAAGAAAAAGAATAATAAATCTGCTTATGTGTGTTGTTGTTTATTCATTCAGTCACTTCCGACTCTTCGTGACCTCATGGACAAGCCCACACCAGAGCTCCCTGTCGGCCATCGCCACCCCCAGCTCCTTCAAGGTCAAGCCCATCATTTCAAGGATACCATCCATCCATCCATCTTGTGTGTACATTAAGATATTCACATGTGTACATATGAGATCCAGTGCATCTCAGAGATGTTTGGAAAACTTTAGCCGGATATCCCTCATCCACCCTACATCTTGATCTTATTCAAAGGAAGATGTGAAGACAACAGGGGAGCATTTCCTGTACTGATAGGTCTGTATGTGGATCTGCTGTCAAGTCCTGAGATTTTTTTACACCAGTTTTAAAACCTGCATTTTGGCACTTTCTGGGTTTTTTCATGTTCAACTAACTACTGAAATACTGAAATAAGACATTCCCTTTCCTTCTTGCCTTCTTCCAGTGATGCCTTTACTTATTTTTCCAACCAACATGCATGGCTACATAACATATTCAGTGTTTATTGGGCTTCTTAGGTATCTCAACAGTTCTGAGACTTTTAAAAAATTCTGCTGTGCCAGCTCAGATGTCTCCTAGCAGTTCCAAATAGGCTCTATTTGTATCCAGTTAGGCTCTATTTGTTTTGTTTTGTTTCTCATCACAATGCTTAATTCTTTGTTGTAAGTTTACTGTTATTACTGTGGTTTATTGTGTATTATTTTGATACATTTATGCTCACCTGAAGCATTGAAAGCTTTCCTTTTTAATGTGTAAACCGCACTGAGTCCCTTTGGGGAGTGAGGGTGGTTTAGAAATAACATATATTTTTTATCATCATTATCACCATCATCAATCACTAACTGTATTTTTTTTTTAGAATAATTTTCTTTTAAAGAATGGAAATCAGTTGCAAGGAAAATCAGGTAGGGCTTTGAATCATTCCAAATAAAAACCCTTACACGCCAACATTTTGAGATTTACCAGACAGTGAAATATTCAATCTTATGGCTTTTACAGTGGCATTCCAAGAAAAGTGGACCTACAAGATGCCTGATTCTTAAAACTGCAGATGCCACAGCTTGTTTTTGTAATTCTTGGCTTCTGCATGTAAACTACTGATCTTAGCTGAGCAAATTCCATAATTGGAAATGAGGAGGCAGAAAAGATTCAGTGATTCATTTGTGTAGGAAAATGTCCTGCATATGCTTAAAGACTTAAAAATATCCAATTTATTTCTTTATTAATGAATTATTTAATAATAACTCAATGGATTAAATTATTTTATTAGTATATATGCTAGTGAATTAACTTTCTAATTTCTAAGGTTAATATTATCAATTAATTTTCAAACACAGGTCCAAAGTTCTGTTAGGCACAATGGGTTATCAGAAATATTAAACAAAAAATACCTCGCAAAGTTAAATTTTAATTTGTAAGTAGAAAATGCAGACCCGATGGAAATTAAAACTTATTCACGATGATAATGGCTGATAGATTAAAATATTTTCTGTGCAATTGGATTTTCGAGGAACAGGCTGGATTTCCATCAAATAGACAAATCAGGGACAACACGAGAATTCTGCTAGACACAATTGAATACTACGAAAAACATATTGAAAAACAGTTAGCTTTGCTGTTTATTGATGCCGAAAAGGCATTCGATAAAGTTAATTGGGATTATCTAAAACTACTATTAAAAGAACTCTCTGTGAGATATAAATTCAAAAATGTGGTAGAGCAATATTTTCAAGGCAAGGCTACATTAATAATAAATAGTCAAAAGATTAGAAAGCCTATCTACATCAGCAGAGGAATGAGACAGGGATGTCCAATTGTGAAAGTATTATGTATTATGTATTAGATGAAATGTATGATGCAATGTATGTATGATGCAATCTATATGCCTGGATTTCATCAGCCTACTAGTGACTGTGCAGAACTGGAGTCTGGGTGCTGAAAGAGTTAAATTAAACCACCCTTAAGAACACTAAATTATTAACATTATTTATTTATTTATTTATTTATTATTGAGGCTTCTATGCCGCCGACTCCCGGAGGCTCGCGGCGGCTCACAAGAGCCATAGGCATAAAACATAGATTAAAAACATAAAACAAGTGAACAATTAAAACAGTAGCAGAACAATAGCAAAGCAGGCAGTAAAACAGCAAGCAGCAAACAGTTGCCACTACACAATACCCAGAGTACGCGGGCCTACTCTCCAAAGGCCTGCCTATACAGATGGGTTTTGCAGGCCCGCCTAAATGGAAGTAAATCCCTCAGGGCTCTGGTTTCGGCCTGGAGGACGTTCCACAGTGTGGGGGCTATGACGGAGAACGCCCTCCGGCGGGTAGATGTCAGGTGAGCCGACTTTGCAGATGGTATTTCCAGGAAGTTGGCATCCTCAGACCGTAGTGATCTCGATGGGCAGTAGGGGGTGAGGCGGTCCTCAGATACGCTGGCCCCAGACCGTATAAAGCCTTGAAGGTAAGAACCAACACTTTGAAGGCGATCCGTGCTCAATAGGTAGCCAGTGCAGATCCTGCAAAACAGGTGTTATACGGCTACCTGCTGGCGTACCAGACAGGAGCCGGGCGGCAGTGTTCTGCACCAGCTTGAGCTTCCGGATCGACGACAGAGGAAGGCCAACGTAGAGTGCGTTACAGTAATCTAGCCTCGCGATGACCGTGGCTTGGATCACCGTGGCCAGGTCGTTCCGGGAGAGGTAGGGGGCCAGCCGCCTTGCCTGGCGGAGGTGGAAAAAAGCAGCCTTGCTGACCACAGAGACCTGGGCCTCCATGGTCAGCTGGGAGTCCAAATGGACCCCCAGGCTCTTCACAGACGGCGCTGGGCACAGCGCCGCACCATCCAGGGTCGGAAGCCGGGCACCCACCCCGCCAGGGTGACCCAGCCACAAGATCTCCGTCTTCGCCGGATTCACCTTCAACCTACTGGCTCGCAGCCATCCAGTAACGGCTTCGAGGCAGTGCTGGAAATTATCGGGGATGGGCTCCGGCCTGCCCCCATCCTCAGAATGAGCTGGGTGTCATCAGCGTACTGGTGACAAACCAGCCCATAACTCCGCACCAGCTGTGCAAGCGGCTGCATGTAGATGTTAAATAACAGAGGGGAGAGAATGGCCCCCTGAGGAACTCCGCAAACTAATGGGAACTCTCGGAGACCACCTCGCCCCTCCTCACACGCTGAGACCGCTGGCGGAGGAAGGAGGTCAGCCATTTAAGGGCAGTCCCCCTCACTCCAGCCATGGCCAGGTGGTGGATCAATAGATTGTGGTCGACCGTGTGAAACGCTGCCGTGAGGTCCAATAACACGAGCAGCGCAGACCCGCCTTGGTCGAGCTGGCAGCGGAGTTGGTATGTGATGGAGACCAGGACCGTCTCCGTCCCATGCCCCGAACGGAAGCCGGACTGGAAGGGGTCTAGCCACGTTGCATCATCTAAGAAGGACTGCAATTGCTCCATTACTGCCCTCTCAACTACCTTGCCCAGGTACGAAAGATTCGACACTGGGCGGTAGTTGGAGGGAACCGCAGGGTCCAATGACGGTTTCTTCAGTAATGGAGCTACCACCGCCTCTTTCAAGCACTCTGGAAAGACTCCTTGCTCAAGGGAGCTGTTTATGATATTCAACAGAGGCCACGGAACCCCTCCAGGCAAGATCTAACAAGCCAGGAGGGGCACGGGTCGAGGGAGCAGGTGGTGGGACGGGCTGCAGCCACTATCTTATCAACAGCGTCTGCGTCCAGTGGCCGAAACCGGTCGAGGGTGGGCCTGGCGGAGGGCCACGGAGTCTCGAGCTCTCTTACTGTATCAACTGTGGCGGGAAGGTCCCGGCGGAGGCTCAGTATCTTGTCTGTGAAGAAACTCTGAAAAGCACCGGCAGTGAGGGCCTGATCACTATTTTTTTGGGACTGTAGGGACCGTTGTCAAAGACCGACTTACCTTAAACAATTGGGCCGGACGTGAGTTAGCAGACGCTATCAGGGTGGAAAAGTACACATTTTTGGCCGCCTTGACAGCATGCTCATAAGACTCTTTAATTAGCTTATAAGCTGATACTGAGGCTCCGTCATGGAGTTTCCTCCACTCGCGCTCTAGCCGTCTCCTCTCCCGCTTCATGGCCCTCAGATCCCCTGTATACCAGGGGGACCGATGATTGCGGGGTCGGAGAGGACGCCTAGGGGCAATCTCATCGAGAGCTCTAGCTAATGAGGGGTTCCAGGCCTGGACTAGCTCATCGACTGAGACGCTGATAGACTCCAGATCCCTCAGAGCATTCAGGAACCTTTCGGGTTCCATAAGTCTCTTTGGGCGAATGAAAATCTGTTCGGCGCCCTTGCGTGGGGGGGGGCGGTTGTTCAACCCGGATACTTAGAGCACAGTGGTCCGACCATGGAACCTCTATTACGGAGGCTAGGTCCACTTGAACCCCCGCGCTGAACACCAAGTCGAGAGTGTGCCCGGCCGAGTGTGTGGGTCCCGAGCTACAAAGGGAGAGGCCTAATGTCACCATGGTCGAGATTAGGTCCGCAGCTGCAGATGGAACAGAGGTTGCATCGGCATGGACATTGAAGTCGCCCAGAACAATAAGTCTGGGAAACCTCAATGCCCACTCCGACACAGTCTCGAGCAACCGCGCCAGGCTCTCTGCTGGTGCGCTAGGCGCACGGTACACCAGCAGAATCGCCAGGCTCTCCGGGGACTCCCACACCAGGCCAACACTCTCTAATCCCGAGGTGACCAGCGCAGGGATTGCTCTAAGGTGTAATCCGTCACGGGAGAAAATTGCAAACCCCCCGTCCCTCGTCCCTCGTTCCTATTCTGGTGCGTGGCAACATAACCAGGGGGGACCACTTCCTGGAGGCAGATGGAATCGCTCTCCTGGAGCCAGGTCTCAGTGATACAGAGTAGGTCCGCTTTGAGGTCTTCACAAAACTCCCTGACGATGGCAGTCTTGTTCCGGATGGAACGGGCATTAACCAGCACCAGAGTGGAAGGGGGGAAAGCTGGATGTCTATCAACAACGTGTCTGGGGATAGGACGCTTCGCATTCGGCCTGCGCCTACCGTACTCACCCCGCCCGAGATCACTGGGATGCTCAACGGACCTGGATGGCAGGAGTCGGCCGGGAGTTCAGCTTCCGGCACACCCCGTGAAAAGGGGTGGCCTGCAGGGAATCCCGATTGTTTACCGCCGATTCTACTGGCAGCCCCTCAACCCCAGACCCCCCAGACACCTGGGAATTCCCAGGGAGGGGCATCAGAGTCCGTTTGTCAGCCGAATATCCATGTCCCTGATGGGACCCCGAGGGCAGCCTGTCCAACCATCTGCTGGGGTGGCCATTCTGCCCTTTAAGTGTGCCCTTGGTACCGCCAGCCGGAGCCATTTCGAGGATCAAATCTGGGTGGTTCTCCTTCCGGCTGAAATCCACCCCCCAAAAGGTCCGTGAACGAAAGGTCTCCTCTGGGTCTTGCCGGCCTTCGCTCTCCTCCGAGGGCCTTGTGAGCTCGGCGCCATGTTGGATCCTGCCACCAACGCCCCCCGCCAAGGATGGAGAAATCCGGGGGCCCAGAGCCCTCCACGGGCTCCACCACGGGAGGGCCGCCACCCCAACCGACTCCTCGTCCTCCTCGGCTGGCGGGCTCCCGACTGCTGGTCCGTCCTGGGAGGGTCATGACCTCCGATTGGGGTGGCATGGTTACTAGGCATGAGAAAAAAGTTATGAAAATTAAATGATTTGGAAGGGATTCGTAAGAAATGCTACTTTTGAGTATTTCCGCATCTGGAACGCCAACCAGGAAGTGTACTTTCTTTATAGAACTTCGGGGGCCAGGATTTTCCTAAGTATCGTAATTAGGTCGTAAGGGGGGGCACCCTCCTTCTCTCTCACCACCCTCCCGCCTCCCTTGCCAATAAGTATTATGGCATGGCAAGCCTTAAACTCGCTCCTTCTTTCCGCTGGAAGCCTGGAAAAATGTAAACAGAGAGGTTTACTCAGAAGTAAATCTGCAAAGGAAGTAAACAGAAGTTTACTCATGAGTAAATCCGCAAAAGAGGGCACTTTGGATGACGTGCCCTTCTTTGTGGATTTACTCTTGAGTAAACCTCTCTGTTTACATTTTTCCAGGCTTCCCTGCCCCTCCTGCCTGCCAGGATCTAAAGCATCAAAGATTATTGGGGTAGTTGCACACAACACGTGAGAAACCAACCTAATGTATAATAGAATGAATACTAACTTATAGAGTAAGTGCCTAATATTATAAGTAATCAATTGGTCATATACCACCATTCCATGCACATGCAATAATACAGCAGTAATAACAATGGGTATAAGAAGAGGTAAAATTCAAACCGAAGTATTCTGACTGTGATCCCTCCTCAAGCGGTGCAAATTGCAAACGGCTCTTCTCTATGAGCCCGGGAGGCAGCCTCTCCCGGGAAAAGCCAAAAGCCCGGGCACAGCGTTTGCTGCCTGCGTGCACATACATATTCTTTGGGGGGAGGATTTGCTGCAGAATCCCGGGCTCATAGAGAAGAGCCCGTTTGCACCGCTTGAGGAGGGACCAGAGTCAGAATACTTCGGTTTGAATTTTACCTCTTCTTATACCCATTGTTATTACTGCTGTATTATTGCATGTGCATGGAATGTAGGTATATGACCAGTTGGATTACTTATAATATTTAGGCACTTACTCTATAAGTTAGCATTCATTCTATTATACATTAGGTTGGTTTCTCACAGGATCTAAAGCGGGCCAAGCCTTGATGCGCTTTAGATCCTGGCAGGGGAGGAGGAGTGGACGGGCCCACCCTGCCCCTTCTGCCTGCCAGGATCTAAAGCCTTGAAGAGGCTTCATGACGGCCAACTTCAGCCCTCCAGGTGTTTTGGACTTCAACTCCCACCATTCCTCACAGTCTCAGGCCTCTTCCTTTTCCTCTCAGCCTGGGCAAACTTGGGCCCTCGCTCCCTCAGGATCGGGGTGAGAGAGAGGCAGCGAGGAGAGAGGGGGGCTCCTCCTTTTTTTGCTGCTTCCAAAAATAAAATACCCCCCTCCCTCCCTCTTTCCGTCCCTCCTTCCTATTTGGAGAGTCCCATCTAGAATTCAGTGTGATTTATCCTAGTTTTGGCCTACAACTCCCAGAAATCCCAGCCAATTTACCAGCTGTTAGGATTTCTGGGAGTTCTCAAACAAACCATCTGGAATGCGCATGCGCTGGCATACGAACTACTAACAAATTTCGTTAGTAATTACGTTACATTTTAGAAATTTTGGAATTTTTTTGTAAGTCTTTCTATTACTAATCAAAAGAAATCCCCCCATTAGATTTTCGATTCCCTATTTTTGGGTTCTAAACCATGCCTAATGGTTACCTATGGTATAGCAAGAGGAAGATTGAAAAAAAAAGGTAACCACTATATTAGAGCATCTTTAATCAAGACTTAGGAAAATAAGGCTATATGATAAAACCCCATTATGGATCTCCCCAATAGAGGCAAGGCATAAAAGGGAATTAGGGGAAGAGACTTGGCTGACATATCTTCAAATAATAAAAAAGGACAACCAAGGATTAGCAATTAGAACACATGAAGAATTAAGCAAATATATCAAAAGAAAACATGGCTCCAATATTACCAAATATTTCAAGGATATACGGAAGATGTAAAAATTGGATTTAAACAAAAATAGGGTATGTGGGATTCAATAATGTGAAAAGAAAAAAAATAAAATTTATTATATCAACAACTACTACAATGGAAAACAGAGGAGGAACAGATAAAATATTGCCAAATAAAATGGGCCAAAGATTTTGGTCACTATATATATACACATCAGTGGGAATAAATTTGGAATTGAAAAAATAAAATTTACCATATTTGTGAGAATTGGTATAAAATGCTGTTTAGATGGTATTATACCCTGTCAAAAATTGCTAAATTCAATTAGGGTAACTCTAATAGATGCTGGAAGTGTGAAAAAGAAATAGGCACTTTTTCCACCAGTAGTGGGCATGTAAAAAAGTGAAAAGATATTGGAATGAGGTACACTCAATAACCCAAAAAATATTAAAAGCCAATTTCCCCCTAACACCAGAGATATATTTACTAGGAATAACAAATGTAAAAGAAAATCAGGACAAAATACTTTTCCTCATGTGTACTGTTGCAAGACTAACTCTGGCCAAAGTCCGGAAGCAAAATAAAGTACCAACCATTGAGAAATGGTTTCTTAAAATGTTTGATTTAATACAAATGGACTGCCTGTCACAAAAATTAAGAGATGCAAGAAAGAAAACAAATAGGTCAGGATTTAAAGACTTTATTCAAAGTAATAGAATAACACTAATTATAGACTTTTCCGACGTATGAAGAACAACAACTGAACATACATACTCTATCGCAGTGCTGTCCAACTTCTTCCGGCCCAAGGGCCGGAAGAAAGTGTCACTGATCACCTGGGGGCCGCAGTGAGTGGGGGCGTGGCCACTCCCGGGGCGTGGCCACTCCGGGGCGTGGCCCGGCCTCCTGCGCGCCCATTTTCAGGAGGGTTTCCCTGGGTGACGTTAGGCTGGTGATGCCTGGCGTCACCCAGCCTAACGTCACCCAGGGAAACCCTCCCGCAAGCCTGGAAGGCTCCGGGAAGCGAGAGCGGCTCGCTTCCCCCGCGAGCCTCCAGGCTTGCAGGGTTCTTCGCCCAGCTCCTGTGTCCTCTGAGCAGAGGGACACGGGAGCTGGGCAAAACTCGCCGAAGCCTGGAAGGCTCCCAGGGGGGCGCGCGCCGCTCGCTTCCCCTGCGAGCCTTCCAGGCTTGCAGGGGACTTCTTCGCCCAGCTCCTGTGTCCCTCTGAGCAGAGGGACACGGGAGCTGGGCAAACTCGCCGAAGCCTGGAAGGCTCCGGGAGGCGAGGCGCCGCTCGCTTCCCCTGCCAGCCTTCCAGGCTTGCAGGGAGTTCTTCGCCCAGCTCCTGTGTCCCTCTGAGCAGAGGGACACGGAAGCTGGGCAAACTCGCCCGAAGCCTGGAAGGCTCCCGGGGGAAGCAAGCGGCGCTCGCTTTCCCGCCAGCCTTCCAGGCTTGCAGGGGTTCTTCGCCAGCTCCTGTGTCCCTCTGAGCAGAGGGACACGGGAGCTGGGCAAAACTCCTGGAAGCCTGGCTCCCGGGGGAGGCGAGAAGCGCCGCTCGCTTCCTGCGAGCCTTCCAGGCTTGCAGGGAGTTCTTCGCCCAGCTCCTGTGTCCCTCTGAGCA
>JARBWK010004277.1:0-10682 GCA_030556195.1 Anolis apletophallus
TGTGACAACCCCTTGTTGACCGGCCTCAGACTGGACAATCTTTCGGAATCCAAACTGCTAACCCTAAATGCAAGGGGGCCTCGAAGTTACCTCAGCAACTTCTGTCTTATGGCAGGGTAGACTATCTCCCCCACTAACCATTGAATTGCAGAGACTTTAAATTTCTCAGTAACCACTTGACCACACTGCCACCATTTGTCTGTCTGACCACTGACCTTGAGGGCCACCACCAATAAAAGAACTAACAGAGGTGTTTTTCTTTTAAGATGTAAATAATTTATTATGACACAAATGGGTACAAATCTTGATTGGTTTTATACTTCCTCAGAGGCACAAACTTATTCTGTTACACAAAACACAAATGGGGTTATACTATAGGGTTCCCACTAACCCTCTATAGACCTCTGGACTCTTCCATCTTTAACTAGGGTCTCTACACCCATAAAACTGGACTGCTCTCTTGCAGACCTTAAGACTAACTAAAGACTGAACTGTTCTCTTACAGTCCTTAAGACCAACTAACTCAAAACAAACTCCTCCCCCTCTCATGGCAGTTGGCTTCCAACCGCTCTTCACCAACTGTAAAATTCATACCTTGAACATTCTAAAAGGCTCTGGCCCTGGTTGCTATGGCGACAGCTCTTCAGAGCTTCTGCCAAGCCTCCCTTCTGTCTCACCCACATCAACAATTCATAGAATATTCCTTTGAACTACACAAAACAACATACATTTAACATATGTTATACAACATTTACACACAAATAATCGACATCATTACATACCTTCCTTCCTCCCGAAATTATTTTTAATTCTCTCTGTCCAGAGTGAATTAAAAATAATGCCGTTAGCAAGACATTATATAAACTTATACATTTCACATCTACATTCATACTTACACAACTATATACAAACCATATCCATCTTGTAACCTGAATTCAAGTAACTCTCGATAAAGAGTCAGCTACCACATTTGATTTGCCTTTCACATGCACTACCTCAAAATTGTAGTCTTGCAAGAGCAAACTCCATCTTAAGAGTTTGTTATTAGTACCCTTAACATTACTCAGCCATTTTAATGGCGCATGATCCGTCTGCAAAATAAACTTTCTGCCCCACAGATATGGCCTCAGTTTTTGAATCGACCACACTATGGCGAGGCATTCTTTCTCGATGGTAGAAAGACTACTTTCTCTCGGCAACAGCTTTTTACTTAAAAACATTACAGGATGCTTTTCCCCATCCTTGTCAGCTTGACTTAAAACCGCTCCCAGACCTGTTTCTGATGCGTCGCAAGTTAAGGTAAATGGACGATCAAAACGGAGCTCTCAACACTGACTGTGATGTTATCGTCTGTTTTAACTTGTCCATTGACTCCTGGCATTGTGGTGTCCACACTATAACATTTGGACATGCCTTCTTGGTTAAGCCTGTCAATGGAGTCGCCAATTCGCTAAAATTTGGGATAAACCTTCGATAATAACTGGCTAATCCCAAAAAGGACCTAACCTGTTTTTTGGTTTTGGGTATCGGCCACTTGTGTATCGCCTCCACCTTAGTAGGTTCTGGACCAATCATACCACTTCCCACCATGTGTCCTAGGTACTTGGACATTCGATTCCCTAAACAACACTTGGGTGCTTTCACTGTTAACCCTGCTTCTTTCAGTCGAAACAGCACCTGGTCTAAATGTTGTAGGTGTTCTTCCCAGGTATTGCTAAATACACCTATGTCGTCCATGTATGCTACACAGAAGTTACTCATACCCTGAGTATCTTATCTACCAATCGTTGGAAAGTGGCTGGGCTGTTTTTAAGTCCAAATGGTAAGACATTGAACTGATGTAACCCTTTATGGGTTCTAAAGGCCGTTTTCTCCCGGTCTTTGGGATCCATTGGTATCTGCCAAAAACCCTTGGTGAGATCTAGGCTACTGATGTAATTGGCTCTCCCCATTCTTTCTAACAGGTCGTCTAACCTTGGCATAGGGTATGTGTCGGTTTGCGTCACCTCGTTTAACCGTCTATAATCAACACAAAACCTTATTGTGTTGTCTGGTTTTTGAACTAACACGATGGGTGATGCCCAAGGACTACTGGATGGTTCTATAATCCCCATATCCAGCATTTCCTGAACTTCTCTTTCAACACACTCTACGAGTTTCCCTGTGACTCGATAGGGAGTAGACGCAATGGGTAAGGCGTCTCCTGTCATAATTTGATGTTGCACTCCTTCTACCCTTCCTGGTAAATCCGAAAACAAATTTTTATACTTATGGAGCAGTTCTCTAAGTTGCTCCTGCTGTTTGCAAGTCAACCCTTCATCAAGTTTTACCTGACTCATACTCTTGTCAGCCTTCCTATTCCCTTCCCAGAAATGAAACGATCCATTTACTCCTTCATTAACTACTATACATACATCTACTGATCTTTTAACATAAGGTTTAAGCAAGTTAACATGCACCAGTTTTTCCAGTCCTGATTGTAATTCTTGTATCAAGTAGTTAACTCTGCTGGAACGCTTAACAACTGTCCATGGCCCTGTCCATTTCAATTGAAGTTTGTTGACTCTTTCCGGGATCAAATATAGTACTTTATCACCAACGTCGAAGGATCTCTTTGAAGGCTGATTGATCATACCAGGTCTTCTGTTTCTGCTGTGCTGCTGCAAGGTTGTCTTGAGCGATAACTCGTGCCAACTCCATCGTCTCCCGTAGATTCTGTAGATACCGACTCACTGGAACTGGCTCTGCAACCGAGGAAGTCTCCCAGTGCTCTCTCACTAGATCAAGCGGACCTCTCGCCTTCCTTCCAAAGAGTAACTCGAAAGGGCTGTATCCTGTACTGCCTTGTGGAGTCTCTCTGCATGCAAACAGGAGTTGCTGTAGTTTCTCATCCCAATCGGCTGGATGTTGTTGAGTGTACGCCTTGATCATTCTTACTAAGGTCTTATTTAGGTTTTCCACAAGACCATTAGTTTGTGGATGGTAAGCGGATGATGTCAGATGTTTAACTCCACACATCTCCAACAGTCTTTCCATCAGTCTTGACGTAAACTGGGTTCCCAAATCTGAAACCAGTTCTTTGGGATATCCTGTTCTTCCCCATATAGACAACAAGGCGTTTGCCACTGTGGTTGTATCAATATTAGTCAACGCCACTGCTTCTGGGTATCTTGTGGCATAGTCCATCAAAGTAAGGATATATCGACGTCCTCTACGACTTGCCTTTGGTAAGGGTCCCACAATATCGATCCCCACGCGATAAAATGGTTCTCCAATTAGTGGCATAGGAACTAGGGGAACCTTGGTCTTGTCTTTCCCTGTTCCGACACGCTGACATGTATCACACGATTGACAAAACTCTTTAATGTGCTGATACATATTGGGCCAAAAGAAATTTCTGGTGATGCGCTGTGTAGTGCGCCGAATTCCCATATGGCCACCTTGTGTGCTTGCGTGTGCCAAATTCATAAGTTGTTCCCTATAAGCTTGGGGCACAACTATTTGTGTACAGGAACTAGTTTCTCCTGGAGACTTTACACACATGGTCTCTCTATACAACACTCGTCCTTTAACTACAAATCTCGAAGGATTTTCTTTTGACAAGACTTTCGTCTCATCCTGAGCCGCAGTAAACAAAGATCTCAGTGTTTCATCTGCCTTTTGCTCATTAACAATATCCCCTCCCCTGCTCCTGTTTTAACTAACTCTATTATATTTGAACTTGTCTCAGGATTTTCTTCAGGGATAATATCAACTGGTAAACAAGAAACATCTTGCTGTTTAACTGGATCTTCGGTTAACTGATCATCTCTTGTTAAATACTTGATCTTCCTTACAAGATCATTCCCCAACAAACAATCAAAAGGAATGTCATCATATATTGCAAAATCCCAAAATCCTTTCCAATTTTTATATTGAATTGGCAAAGACACAACGTCGGACAACGCTGCCCCTACTCCTTTTAGTCTAAGCTGAGACACAGGTTTTCGGAATGCCTCTGGCACATGTTCAGGGCGAATCACACAAACCTCCGATCCGGTGTCCCTCCATCCTAATATTTCGTTTTGATCTACTTGGAGTGGTTCAAAGTAATCATCTCTATCTGTGTCCAACATAACAAAAAGGCATTGTTTTTCTGAGGGATTATGTACTTGCATTGGTTCCGAAGAACTCTTCCTATATTAGACTCAAGCCTCTTCTCAGAACTCTTTTCTAATATTGGAGTTATACATAAGGAAGATTTTTCCTTACTATGTAGATAACATTGTGCTTTTACATGTCCGAACCTGCCGCATGAAAAGCACATTCTCTTAGCCATATCAAAGCTTGGACGATTTCCACTACTGAGGGAGCCATCTCTGAGGTAATTTTTCTCCTCAGGCCTTCTGTAACGAGCGTACTCTCCTGCAGCATTTTTAGCCTCTTGATACTGTGGCAAAGCTTTGAATGGTTTCTTAAAAGAAGGTTTCTCCACTGGTTTGTAGCCTTCAGCCCTACAAACTCCCTCTCTCAATGTCACCATCTTATCCACCATAAGAGCGGCTTGACTGGGTGTCCCAGGATCCCTCTCCTGAACCAACCATTTATACTCTGGGAACATTTTGGTAAAATTGTTCCAGGATCATCAGATCCCTAAGTTGCTGAAAACTGGTAATTTGAG
This sequence comes from Anolis apletophallus, assembly GCA_030556195.1. Lineage (NCBI taxonomy): Eukaryota > Metazoa > Chordata > Lepidosauria > Squamata > Anolidae > Anolis > Anolis apletophallus. The sequence continues at coordinate 4,661 of JARBWK010004277.1, forward strand.
CACCTTTTAACCAACTATCAAAATACTGGCTTTGCTTTGATGCTAGCTGACAGAAACTTTCGGTTTTCTCCTTTTCAAGGACCTAAACTTAACTCTGTAATGTTCTGGCGTCAACTGAAGCTTCTGTTGGACCTGTTGTTTAAACTTCTGGTAAACCTTGTGGTCCTGTTCTGCCATATCGCTATAAATCTCCAGCAACTGGCCACAGATCTGTGGACGTAAATATGTCATCCATCTCTCCTCTTCAATTTCAAAATCATAACAACATCTTTCAAAAGAAACCAAAAATTTCTCCACACTATCCCCTTTTATATACTTCGGGAATTTCCTCAGGAGTTGGTCTATAGAAACTTCTGCCTGAACCTCTTGAACTGGCCTGGCACGCTGAGAGGCATTCAACTTCTCTCTCTCTAACTCCAACCTGGCCATTTCTCTACGTTCTCTCTCTCTTCCCTTTCTCTTTGCCTCTCTCTCCTTTTCTTTTCTCTTCTCTTTTCTTTTCTTCTCTTTCTCTTTGCCTCTCTCTCTCTTTTCTTCTCTTCTCTTTCCTTTTCTTTCTCTTCTCTTTCCTTTTCTTCTCTTTCTCTTTGCATCTCTAGTTTCATCACCTCAAGCTTAAACCGGCATTCTCCAGACATTTTACTTGACTCTGATTCTGAAATTTCAGAGTCTTCTCCTTCCTGCAGAACCTCAGGCTGCCCTGTTTCTTCCAAAGCCCTCGTTTGTCTCCGGGTGGTCATTTTGCCGAACTTTTACCTCAGAACTTTAAACTAAATTAATAAAGTTCCTACTACCACACGACTTTGGTCACTAAACTGAGATATTAAACAAATTCTTCTGGTAGCCTTGCTTTCGCACTGGATCAGTTTTCTTATACGATCCCACCGCTCTGCCGCCAAAATGTGACAACCCCTTGTTGACCGGCCTCAGACTGGACAATCTTTCGGAATCCAAACTGCTAACCCTAAATGCAGGGGGCCTCGAAGTTACCTCAGCAACTTCTGTCTTATGGCAGGGTAGACTATCTCCCCACTAACCCTTGAATTGCAGAGACTTTAAATTTCTCAGTAACCACTTGACCACACTGCCACCATTTGTCTGTCTGACCACTGACCTTGAGGGCCACCACCAATAAAAGAACTAACAGAGGTGTTTTTCTTTTAAGATGTAAATAATTTATTATGACACAAATGGGTACAAATCTTGATTGGTTTTATACTTCCTCAGAGGCACAAACTTATTCTGTTACACAAAACACAATGGGGTTATACTATAGGGTTCCCACTAACCCTCTATAAACCCCTGGACTCTTCCATCTTTAACTAGGGTCTCTACACCCATAAAACTGGACTGCTCTCTTGCAGACCTTAAGACCAACTAAAGACTGAACTGTTCTCTTACAGTCCTTAAGACCAACTAAAACAAAACAAACTCCTCCCCCCTCTCATGGCAGTTGGCTTCCAACCGCTCTTCACCAACTGTAAAATTCATACCTTGAACATTCTAAAAGGCTCTGGCCCTGGTTGCTATGGCGACAGCTCTTCAGAGCTTCTGCCAAGCCTCCCTTCTGTCTCACCCACAGCAACAATTCATAGAATATTCCTTTGAACTACACAAAACAACATACATTTAACATATGTTATACAACATTTACACACAAATAATCGACATCATTACAGGAAGGCGTATCAAGCCAACCCCGACAGGGACCACTTTCCACCTGGAAACCGATGCCCTCATGTGGGTCAAGAATAGCGCTCCACAGTCACCTACGTACTCACCGCCAGGACACCAAACTTGGAGGGCAATCTTACTTGGACAATGAGGGATTGCCTAAGTAAGTACTAGAGCAGTGTTTTTCAACCTTTTTTGAGCCGCGGCACATTTTTTACATTTACAAAATCCTGGGGAACACCACCAACCAAAATGACACAAAATTACACTCTAACACAGTAATACATATAGTTAATATGTTTTAAAATGTATTTTTACACTCAGTGTGAAACCTGGGCCTGTTTCAATGAACACAACATAGATATTACTTCCTCTCACATATTTATACATATCATGTCTTTTCTCAGCCTTCTCTTCTTCAGGCTAAACATGCCCAGGTCTTCAAGCCGCTCCTCATAGAGCTTGTTCTCCAGACCTTTGTGAAATTTCACCCTGAGTGAAACTTGCTTCCAGTTAACTATGGATGTCATGAAGCTGTTATAAACAGTTCCTTTGGGGGAGGCAACTCTCAAAAATCCAGTAAAATAGTTTTTAAAAAAATACATTTCCAAGCGGAGAGGCTCAATTTGTTTCTTGGAAACCTGGGGGGCTGCTAGGAGGGAGGAGAGTGCCGATTTCCCACGGCACACCTGATGATCACTCATGGCACACTAGTGTGCCATGGCACACTGGTTGGGAAACACTGTACTAGAGCATATCAAGATGTTTTGGAACATGACTCTAAATGTTTTATACATATTTAACTTGAAATCACTAGAATGACACCCTCAAACAAATAGGGGTGCAGCTACACTGTATAATTAATTCAGTTAGACACCATTTTAACCACCATGGTTCAGTATTCTGGAATCCTTAGTAGGTTGCAAACTCTTTAGCATTTTTTGTTAATGATTCCACAGCCCCGAACCATAGAAGTTAGTTGCGTAATTAACTGCATTAATTTTGCAATGTTGGTGCACTATGGGACACATGGCCCAGCAACATCTCAGTTTGGACAAAATAGCTAACTTTATTAATAAGCTAAATCTGAATCTGAATCTGCCTGAATCTGAAGAGAAGAACAAGATTCCATTCTCTCTTTCCTCTGCCTGATTGTATTGTGTGCAAACTACTTTTTCGCTTGGAATTCTGTTTGCAACAAAGGAAATAAGCTGTGGATAAAAAGAAAAATGGGAGAAAAAGCAAGAAACTGGAACATTTAAAAAAGCTGCTTAAAACAACAATCAGGACAGTACCTGATGAAATGGGATGGTGGCGTTGGAGCATGTAAAAATCAGTTGGTGAGTGTGTTAACTGAAAAATACAAAGCACAAAGATGATTGGTTGGGCCATGGCCAGATGCTAACTGAGCCTGGGAGTTTTGGCAACAGTTACATGTTTTGATTTTCTGTGCAGGAGCTTGTCAAGACAAGTTAGTATTATAATTTCTGCTTCTGAGCTGCTGGCGGAAGATTCTGTTGGAAATCAGCCTGTGTTTGTGTTCCAGGATCATGGTGATTCTGATGTGGGAAATGATGTGGGGAATGATTCCTCACATGGACCTAAAGACTACGAGAATATCTCTAAAATGACACTGTGTGAGCCAATACAACTGTCCACATGACTGTATATATGTTGCTCTGTGTAAAAAGAGTCTCTCTCTCTCTCGGCATTACTTCACGAACGAAGATTCTTAGGAAGGACTCATCCCACGCTTTTTACAAGCGCGTTGATGACTAAAAAGGCCAATCTGATATAGGCGAGTTCGGTTGCAGAAAGCACAGCAGAAAGTCTCCTTGGGTGATGTTGTTTCCAAGTTGCGGTTCTTTCTGCGTTGTCGTTTCTCTTTGAGACCCATTCGGTGTGTCTTCTCAAAAGAGGCCGCAGCATTGTGGATAGTGCGTCTCCATGCCTCCCGATGTGAGGCCAGGGTGGACCATTGTTGTAAAAAGAGTAAACACCCTACTATTTACTGATCATCTGTGTGTCATATCTTTTATCTTGCAAGACAGTGTGTGGATTGGTAAAGATGTGAACAACTCGTAATTTTCATTCTGTGACAGGTGGAAATTTATACAACTTTTTCATTTCTAAGCATATTGTTTTCTTCCAAATGGTTCTTAGTCATTTAGGCTTTATGGTCTTTTAAAAAACTTTCTCTCTTTGCAATATCTTTGTCTGGCCTGTCTAATAAGTTTGAATTACTTCTTGTTACAACAGTTCATTAAAGCTTCTGTGATTGATAGTTTACTTGATAAATTACATCAGTGGCATTTCATTTTATTTGCAGTTCTTTATAGTTGTTGAAATCTCGTGTTAGTGCCTGTGGCTAAGGAGAGAAGAGAAGCTGTTTGCAGAAGTGGCTTGACAAAGCTATCACTGCTCTTAAAAACATCAACAACAAAGCCAACATTTTTTTCTCCAAGATGGACAAGAGGGAAACATGATTCTGCAGGTTTAGGTGGAGGTAAAGCGGGTTATGACAACTAGCTACATACAGGATTTGTCCATAATATACATTTGCCTAAGGTATAATTACTAAGATTTTCCCAAAGTATAAATTACACCTCAATCCCACAGCAGTTCATGGAATCGTAGAATCATAGAATTGGAAGAGACCTCATGGGACATCCAGTACAACCCCCTGCCAAGCAGGGGGGACACACCCCAGCCAGGCATGTAGCCAGGGGTAAGGGGCTTCAGCCCCGAATTCTCAGGGTGGTCGCGAAAAGGCCTTACTGGTACATTATTTGAACTGTTATGTTTATTTATATCATGATCTGATCACCATGCTCATTATATCCCACATTCATGGGGTTATTGGGATAACAATACAAGGTTTGCTAGGGTAGACCCTCATCCACCCAGTCTCAGCCCCCCCGAACCAAACTCCCCCCCCCCCCCAAATCAAAATCCTGGCTACAGCCCTGCCCCCAGCTGATGGCTATCCAGCTTCTGTTTAAAAGCCTCTAAAGAAGGAGCCTCTATCACACTTCGGGGAAGAGAGTTCCACTGCTGAACAGCTCTTACAGTTTGGAAGTTCTTTCTCATGTTCAGGTAGAATCTCCTTTCCTGTAATTGAAATCATTGTTCCACACCCTAGTCTCAGGCCAGCAGAAAACAAGCTTTCTCCCTCCTCCTTATGACCTCCTTTCACATATTCATACATGACTGTCATGTTTCCTCTCAGCCTTCTCTTCTGCAGGCTAAACATGCCCAGCTCGTAAAGCCTCTCCTCATGGGGCTTGTTCTCTAGACCTTTGATCATTTTTTTGCCCTCCTCTGGACACCTTCCAGCTTGTCAACACCTCTCTTCAATTGCGGTGCCCAGAATTGGACACAGTAATAATAATAATACACTTTATTTATATTCCCCCCCCCCCCTCATCCTGAAGGGGACTCAGGGTGGATTACAGTACACATACAAGCAGACAATCCTTGCCGTTTTTGTATTTGACATACAAGACATACAACATATACAGTAGGAGGATCTTCCAGCCACAGGTTCTTTTCCTGGTTCTTTCCAGTTGTATCACCGGGTGCTGTTGCTCCATTGCGCCACAGGGGGTGCTGTTGCTTCATCCTCCTATGACGAAGAGCTTGCCAACCCGTTAGGACCTTCCACCTTCTGGCAATCAGTATTCCAGATGTGGTCTGACCAAGGCAGAATAGAGGGATAGCATAACTTCCCTGGATCTAGACACTAGACTCTTATTTATGCAGGCCAAAATCCCATTGGCTTTTTAGCTGCCGCATGACATTCCTGGCTCATGTTTAACTTGTTGTCCATGAGGACTCAAGATCTTTTCACGCGTACTGCTCTAGAGCCAGGCATCCCCATTCTGTATCTTTGCATTTCATTTTTCTGTCTAATTTGTCCCTGTTGAATTTCATTAGTTTTGGCCCATCTCTCTAATCTGTTAAGATCATTTTGAATTCTGCTCCTGGCTATCACTCCCAATTTGGTGTCATCTGCAAACTTGATGATCATGCCATCTAACCCTTCACCTGAGTCATTAATAAAGATGTTCAACAGAACTAGGCCCAGGATGGAAGTCTGCTTATGGCACTCCACTTGTCACGTCTTTCCAGGATGAAGAGGAAGCATTGGTGAGAATCACCCTCTGGGTTCGTTCTCTTAACCAATTACAGCTCCACCTAACTGTAGTTTTGCCTAGCCGACATTTGCCTAGTTTGTTTGCCAGAAGATCATGGGGGACCTTGTTGAAGGACTCAAAGATCTTTTTCACATGAAAGCAGTTTTAAAATCTACTTTCAAAATGTTACAGAATTGTATTTTATTAGGCAG